>OY804592.1:88054161-88260758 GCA_963680895.1 Fragum sueziense | reverse complement strand
CCCTAATTAGAAAGCATTTGATCTCTGAAAACTACATGTCTTACTTGCTAAAACATGTGTTCCGTCACTACTTTATCCCTTTCCCAAATAAGACCGGGTTTGACAGCCCGAAAAGAAAATGTTCGGGGGAATATTGGGATGAAAGAAGAAACTGCTGATAATCAGAATTTTTTACTTTAACCTCGATATTGTCTTTGGTATTATCTACAAATAGTTCTAATTATACCCCCGCAAACGAAGTTTGGAGGGGGTATACTGAAATCAACCTGTCGGTCCAGTGGTTGGATGGTTGGATGGTTGGTTTGTTTGTTTGTTGGTCTGTCTCCAAAACTTTGTCCGGACAACTCCTCCTACACTTGTTGACCGATTTAGTTCATACTTGGCATAAGTGTTTTTTGTGACCTGTAGATGTGCAAGACACAAATTTCACGAAAATCGGACTGATACTTTTTGAGTTATGGCCCCTGATTTGACAAAAAAAAAATGCTTGTCCGGATAACTCCTCCTACACTTGTGGACCGATTTAGTTCATACTTGGCACAAGTGTTCATTGTGACCTGTAGATGTGCAAGACGCAAATTTCACAGAAATCGGACCAATACTTTTTGAGTTATGGCCCCTGATTTGACCCAAAAATGCTTGTCCGGCCAACTCCTCCTACAGTTACTGTCCGATTTGCTTCATACTTGGCACAAGTGTGCATTAGAACCTATAAATGTGCAAGACGCAAATTTCACAGAAATTGGACCGATACTTTCTGAGTTATGGCCCCTAATTTGACCAAAAAAATGCTTGTCCGGATAACTCCTCCTACACTTGTTGACCGATTTAGTTCATACTTTGCACAAGTGTTCATGAAAATCGGACTGATACTGTTTGAGTTATGGCCCCTGATTTGACAAAAAAAATGCTTGTCCGGATAACTCCTCCTACACTTGTGGACCGATTTAGTTCATACTTGACACAAGTGTTCATTGTGACCTGTAGATGTGCAAGACGCAAATTTCACAGAAATCGGACCAATACTTTTTGAGTTATGGCCCCTGATTTGACCCTAAAATGCTTGTCCGGCCAACTCCTCCTACAGTTACTGTCCGATTTACTTCATACTTGGCACAGGTGTGCATTAGGACCTATAAATGTGCAAGACGCAAATTTCACAGAAATCGGACTGATACTTTCTGAGTTATGGCCCCTGATTTGACCAAAAAATGCTTGTCCGGATAACTCCTCCTACACTTGTGGACCGATTTCGTTCATACTTGGCACAAGTGTTCATTGTCACCTCTAGATGTGCAAGACACAAATTTCACGAAAATCGGACCAATACTTTTTGAGTTATGGCCCCTGATATGACCCGAAAATGCTTGTCCGGACAACTCCTCCTACAGTTACTGTCCGATTTGCTTCGTACTTGGCACATGTGTGCATTAGGACCTGTAGATGTGCAAGACACCCATGTCATGAAATTCAGACCATTACTTTTTGAGTTATGGCCCCTGATTTGAACCAAAAAACCTTGTTCTGATAACTCCTCCTACACTTACTGTCCGATTTGCTTCATACTTGGCATAGGTGTGCATTAGGACCTGTAGATGTGCATGACGCAAATTTCATGAAAATCTGACCATCACTTTCTCAGTTATGGCCCTTGATTTTACAAAAAAAATGCTTCTCCGGACAACTCCTCCTTTAGTTACTGTCCGATTTGCTTCATACTTAGCACAGGTGTGCATTAACTTCTGTAGATGTGCAAGACGCACATTTCACGAAAATTAGACTGACACTTTCTGAGTTATGGCCCCTGATTTGACAAAAATGCTTGTCCGGACAATTCCTCCTACAGTTACTGAATGATTTGCTTCATACTTGGCACAGGTATGCATTAGGACCTGTATATATGCAAGATGCAAAATTCACGGAAATCAGACCAATACTTTCTGAGTTATGGCCCCTGATTGGACCAAATTTCAAGAAAATCGGATTGACAATTTCTGAGTATGGCTCCTGATTCAACAAAAATGCTTGTCCGAACAAAGGTGGTGGCGGGGGTATTTTTATCACCTTCAGTGATAGATTTCTAGTTTTATCTAGGTATGTACCAATTTTGTCGTCTGCTACGGCTTTTTTTTATTTTGACCAATCTGAAATGTTTCTATTTGGGAAATGTAAATTGATTTGATTCTATGTAGGCCTATTAATCTAGATCTAAATCCACGGTGGGTAACTCACATGACATTAGGGAAACGTTAACACCGAAAAAATCGTCCGCTTCAATGTATGTTTTGTTTAATTTCTCAGCTTATACCCTATTGATTTTGATGAGATAAAGTGCACGGAACGCGCCCTTGAGAGGGCTATTCCCGGCTCTAACTCACTCTGCTCCAAATCCAGTGGTTTCTTCAAACATTCGAGCCAAAGTGTTTGTAAGTGCAAAACGAAAGTGGGAAGCATTCACATGCACCGAAGAAAACTTTCGCTTGAATGTTTGAAGAAATCACGGGATCGGAGCAGAGTTACAAACGGGAATAGCCCTCTCAAATGCGCGTTCCGTGCACTTTATCTCGTCAAAATCAACAGAGTATAAGCTGAGAAATTAAACCAAACATACCTTGAAGCGGACAATTTTATCGGTGTTAACGCTTCCCAAAAGTCACATGGATTATCCACCGTGATATCTATAGATTAAAAAGTTAACACCGTTTTTTAAACCAAGTGGTGAAAGGATTGCTAGTCTGATTTCTATGCATTTTGAGCATACCATCACATATTCTGGTTTCCCAGATTTCTACTTTCGCTTTGAAATGCCTATAGCTACACGCGAATACTAGCAAGGCCTATTAGACAAGATGTCTATAACATTAACCTCAAAATAACCACTTAGTTGATCAATCAATTATTGTGAACGCGATTAAATGCATGGCTTATCGAATATCATTGTTTAGTTTCGGACATTAAAACGTGTAAGAATTTGTGCATAGAAAGATTCTAAAAATAGACGTGTCCTAGTTCCTATTTTTAGCGCTTGAAGTGGGTCGCATATTTCATAGTTCAGTAAACTTGACTGACCCATTTTCAACGAAAGATATTGGACTGGCTATTGAACCGTAATGAAAGCAAATTACTATGTGATCGTTTCTCCTCTTTTAACACATGTTTAATTGGATGTTTTATCATCGGTCACACAATTGAATTTCTTGTGTACAACTATAGAATTCAATATTGAATATTCGAGAGGTTGTTCTTGTCATTGATCTTTGCTTTTGATAGAACTATTTATAGTGAGGAGGACCGGGAGATGTTGTGTGGTATGCAGAGAATGTTAAAGTGCAGAGAAGCACGACTGGAAAGAAAAGCAAATTTTGCAAATTTGCTTTCCAACAACAAAGGGTAATAATTCAAAAAGTGGGCATGGCAGAGAAACAATATTTGTGCATGACACTTCTCCTCAATGAGATCTATCAGTGTGCAAAGTTTGCAGTTGCTAGCACTTATGGTTTAGGAGATATATTCCGGACAATAATGTAAGGGTAAAAACAACAAAGGGCAATAACTCAAAAAGTGGGCGTGGCAGAGTAGCGGTTCTTGAACGTGACACTTTTCCACAATGAGATCTATAAGTGTACCGAGTTTGAAGTTGCTAGCACATATGATTTAGAAGATATGGCCCAGACAAAAGTATGACAGACGGATGGACAGATAGACGGATGGATTTGAGCAAACCTATAGTCCCCCAACCAGTAACCGGTGGGGGACTAATGATAATAGTTTTGCACCAATCAATCAAAATTGGATTTCAGCTGTAGCCATACCATTGTGTTTGTAAAATATCTTTTCTGAAAGTATTTACATTACAATTTGAGATATATTGGTTAAGATCTTTATTAAAAGAGAATTGTATTCAGAAATGTACAACAATTAGAATTAAAGTCTTATTGATGTAGATATAATTTGTATAATGGTTATGTTTACAGGGTTACAGAATCTTCAACACCTGGGTCGGTGACCCGAGCAAGGTCATCCTGCTGGAGGAGGTGGTCAAGGTCATACAGAAAGAGAACCTGTTGGAGAATGTCAAGGTCACTGGCAAATATCTGCAGGATGGCCTTAAAGATATGCAGGTTGGTATTATTTTGATTTGAGTTGGAATCTGGAAAAGGGGACTTTATAGCATTAAATTTTGAGGACACCATTTTACAATGTAAGCATGTGCCTACTATATGTAGTAAAGATCCATGCTACCCTCTCACAGTTGCCACAGGAAGGCATTAGAGAACAGCATGGATCTTGATCAGCTAGTATGCCTGTACATGCTGATTTAGATCCATGGTGGTCTCAAATGCCATAAGGCTTCATTTGATTAGACTCTTGCTTACAATTAACCTTGCACATGTACCAACCAAATCTTTCTTGAGTGGAAATACTTCCTACATTATCACAAGTGATTACATTTTCCAAAGCCTTTTACACTGAGGTACATCAAAAGGCATTGATGTTTTTAAAAAGAATTAATCCACTATAAATCTTTACTTTTCCAGAACAAATACAGCAGTGTGTTAAGCAAGGCACGAGGGCTGGGGACATTTTGTGCAATAGACTTCCCGGACGGTAGTACCAGGGATAAAGTCATCACAGTCTAAATACCTTGTCACATATAGATTCTATGTTTGTTGACCATGTTTCAGAACAAATACAGCAGCGTGTTGAGCAAGGCACGAGGGCTGGGGACATTTTGTGCAATAGACTTCCCGGACGGTAGTACCAGGGATAAAGTCATCACAGTCTAAATACCTTGTCACATATAGATACTATGTTTGTTGACCATGTTTCAGAACAAATACAGTAGTGTGTTAAGTAAGGCTCGAGGGCTGGGAACATTTTGTGCAATAGACTTCCCGGATGGTAGTACCAGGGATAAAGTCATCACCATGCTGAGACCGAGAGGTAAACATGTTTTTGCTTGACAAAATGTTTAACCCTTTCCCAAACAAGACCTGGTTTTGACGTCCCTAATAGAAATGACTTGGGAAAACATTGAAACAAAAGAAGAAACTGCTGATAACCAGCAGTTTCTCCTTTTGTCTCAATATTTTCCATGCAATATTTTACACAAATTCTATCTTTAATAACTTCCATTTTGTCATTTGTGGCAGTTTTTGAAGAGGATCACCCTAAAATTTTGCCGTTTGGGAAAGGTTTAAACAAAATTATAAAAACAGTGATATTGTGAGAGTCAATTATTGTCTAAGTCAATCATTCAAAATAAACAATTTTGTAAAATTGTTATTTTGATTTTTTTTTTCATAAGCCCTTACTTTTGGTAACATGGTCAAAGTCGTTTAACATCTTACTTTTAACTTGGGTTTCTTGGACCCTTATCATGCTTATCTTGCATGAGTCTGTATTTGTCAAGCAGTATAGAATAAGAGTTTAAACCAGTAAATAATTATATCACACCATGATTGTATTGTACAATGCAATGTTGCTATAGTACAATGTAACATGCATTGCTTTCAATTGGAATCAGTCTTTCTCTGTGTCTAGCACAAAGCTTTAATATTATGTATATGTATTGTAGGTGTTCATACCGGTGGATGTGGTGACTACTCGATGAGGTTCCGACCGACCTTGACCTTCAATAAAGGTCATGTAGACATCTTTATTGAGCACTTTGATGCCGTTCTTGGAGAAATCTCTAAATAAATATTCAACATCTTGATGATTGATAGGATTCAAGCACTTTTTTGAAGATGTAAATTTTCAAAATCTGTAGTTTCATGCATTCCTTCAGCAAGAACTGTAATTCTCATCCATATGTGAAAATAGCAAGTACAAGTTGTCTCCCTCACATTGAACATTGTTTTAGAGATCTATTTTCAAAGCTAAAGCAGACAAAACTACATGTATGTCGTTTTACTTAATCCATTCCCAACAAGACCTGGTTTTGACATTTCCAATATGTAGGCTTTCAATAGCATTAGGGAAAGGAGAAAATGCCGGTCAACCCTCAATGTTTTGAAACATTCTGCTTTTCATGATATTTATTTTGTCATATGCAACACCTTTGAATTTGACAGATAAAAAAAGTCATTTGGGAAAGGGGAACAGCATATGAAAATATCAATTAATGATAAGAACAATACCAACAAAAATATAGTGTCTCAATAAAACTTTCATCACTTTCATATGTTCAATACACCATCTTTCTGTATGAATGCAGTTATGTTTACACGGTTATGTAAATTCCTTTGCCAAAAACTAAAGTGATGCTACCTCAGAACCATATGCAAACTTAGTTTTATTGTAGGAATCTTGTTTGTGCTTACACTTCTATAACCATTAACCCTTTCCTGAACAACAAATTTTGGACTGGTCCAAATTCAAAGATGTTGCAGACGAAAATTTCAAGTGAAGGAAATTTAAGATTTTTTGTTCCTTTTTGGTGGAAAACTTTGTGGGAAATGAAGAAATTGCTTGTCACAAGCAATTTCTTCATTTTCCACAATGTTTTCCCAATCCCTTTGCTTTAGGGGAGTCAGAAAGAGTCACTGTGTTGTAATGGGTTACTAAGTCCTTGAAGCAACAATTTGAATACAATTTAGTGTAACTGCCAAGCAAAGTTTAATGTTTTGTATAGAAAATTGCTAAACTAGTCATTTTGTTCAGGGCATTAGGATGTTCAAGACTGAGTTATGTTCATTGTCTATTTAACTCTTTTCTATTTGATTATGAAAATTTACATCTTCGAAGAAGTCAGCTTAAAACATATTGAGGAAAGATAAGAATACTGTAAATCGGCATTTTCTCTTTTTCCTACAAATATTTTTGTGACCATGCTCAGCTGGCTCAGATTTCACACAATCACTACATTTGCATGTAAGTTGTCAGCTTTGAATTTGGACTAGTCTTAAATTTGTCATTTTTCCTAGCGTATGTACCTAAGAATGATTAAGTTGTCTGCTCTTGCAAAAATTTAAATAGTCGCTTAAAGTTTTATATTCTGATCAAGTGCATGTCTTTTTAAAACTACATTGGTTCAGTTTTGTGCCATATTGTTCAAATTTTAGAAATGTTTGTAAATAAGGTTTTTTTTTTGTATTTTTGAAACATTTATGTAATGTTAACTTTCCCTTTGTTCGTTATCACTATGTGATTATTTACTTCAGATTTAACATTTATTTAGCTTAGAGCTTTCAATTTATGTTTGTATATAAGTTTGGACATTTATTAATAAACGCTTTGAAGCTTATTCAGATGTTTGTTATAATGCATGTATGTACAGATTTGTGCCACAAATGAACGTCCAAACGTAAGAGACATTTTTGTTGATGTACCAAGACATCAAGGCCGGTGATTTGAATGGTAATAGAAAATGTCGTTTGAAAGATATCCCTTAATCCTTTCCCAAACAAGACCTGGTTTTGACGTCCCTAATAGAAAGGCTTTGGAAAATATTGAAACAAAAGAAGAAACTGCTGATAACCAGCAGTTTCTCCTTTTGTCTCGATATTTTCTGTACCATATTTTACACAAATCCTATCTTTAATAACATCCATTATATCATTTGTGACATATTTTGAAGTAATAGTTTTTGAAGTGGATTACTCTAAAACTGTGTCGTTTGGCAAAATGTTAAGCAACGTACAAGAATAATTTGAAATACATACAATGTATATGGATGTAATGCAACTATTTTACACGTGATCTGACAGATGTTTTGTGACTTGTATTTGAATGGATTAAGTTAACTCTTTCACAAATGGTTCATTTAGAAAAGGTTGAAAAGCATATCAGGATAAGAAATAAATAGACGACTCAACATTTTCTCTTTTTTTCTTTCGCATTTAATTAACGTTTTCTTTCCTACGACAAAAATACCTCGTGTTAGTATTAATTTTGCTTTCTGAAATTGCTCTGAATATTTCGTTTATAACGATTGATACAGTTTATGATTAGGTGCGTGTAATTCTAACAACATAGGAATTATAGGCTAAGAATGGGAATGACACAAATATTTTGGTGCTCAATTTCTGTTCTCTGGCACATAATAGTGGGGACACTTTTTTGCAGTTGTGTTTTACAAACAATAAATCGTTATAGTTGTTCATATATCCCAAATAGGAAAGAGCATTTTCGCCATTGGCTTCAATAGGTTTATATACTTCGCCATAGTGTGCACGAATTCCACTTTAATTTGCAACCATTTTGCCGTCTGCATCAACTACCACATTGGAACAGTATAAAGCGCTGTCGTTTTGGAAAGGGTCTTTTTAACCCTTTCCCAAACAAGACCTGGTTTTGACGTCCCTAATAGAACAGGCTTGGGAAAACATTGAAACAAAAGAAGAAACTGCTGATAACCAGCAGTTTCTCCTTTTGTTTCAATATTTTCTGTGCCATATTTTACACAAATCATGTCATTATCATCATCATCTTTGTCGTCTGCAGCAGCCTTCAAATTGGATCACCCTAAAATTTTGTCGTTTTGGAAAGGGTCTACAAGTCTAACATGAACAAGCACAATCCACAGGTACATGATACGGGATAATCTTCCAGGAACACGCCAGTTTGCTCCCCTTTCTACCATTATTCCGCTTTGACTTGCCATCATTTCGTCTCTTCCTATTGTCGGATCTCCTCCTCTTACACCGCCATCTGAGTAGATGCACGGCCTTCAGTCGACCCGGCATGCACGTCATACCGCGGGGCCACGAGCACGAGTCTGTAGATGTACACAAACCAGACTTTATAAACCTTGGCCAGAACAGCTCCCCGAGATCCGACCACTCGTAACGTACTTTACACGTAGATAGATCGTGCAAGAATCGTGCTAAAGGTTCCACGTTCAGACTATAAAATATATTCTTGTCCACTTTACTTCCCATGTACTTTAAAACTTGTTTATGAGTTTCAGCGAATGTATCGTTTGTCTGAACATCTATTTCTATGTCACCAGAATTTGGTTCTGGTCTATTTATAGACATCCAATCGGGATCAAAATGGTCTCCAAGACGACGGAGAAGCTTCTTCACTTTCAGATGTTTGGGTTGTGGATGGTACCGTTTCATGATGTTAGGAAGGTCCCCGTCACTGTCTGTCTTGTTTGGCTGCGGTACCTTATTACTAGACGCTACGAGCGGGGCGCCAAACTTGTCAAAACACGTAACTGTCCACAGGGAACACAGCACCATGTAGATTGTGAGATGATACATCTGGAAAAAACAGAGATTGTGGTATTTTAAGGTAGTCCGTCGCTAATGATATTCGCGCGAGGTCGGAATTATTCAGACGATATCGAAAACATTTGGCGACGGAGCTTTCTACCGCCGAATGTTTTCGACTTCGTCCGAATAGGCTCGTTTACGTAACGACGCCGCTCGGAAAATCCGATATTTTAAGAATCTCAAAATGGCCACATTACGGGTATTCTACCTTAAAAACGTAAAAAACACCATATCGGCCATTCCCCATCAGCATCCTTCTTGCTAATACGATTCCAACATAACAAATTTGTTCGACCTGTAAATGGATGGGTAGGCCATAAGCTTTCCGATTGGTATCACAGACCGCAGAAATTCTGAAAAAGCTCTTCCAAAGGCGAGTATGTGGCTTTGATTTTTCTCTCTCCAACAGATTATAACAAACTGTTCAACGCGAAATTGTTTAGCAAGCTCAAAGCAAAAGTAATGTTAGAAAGTAATTTTGAAATTGCTGTTTGCGAAAATAATGTAGTTATCTTAAAAACAAGTTGCAGCTATGAACGATTATAAGAAAAGCGACAAAATATAACACATAACTTACTGAATCACTGTTAGAAATCACCATTGTTGTTCATCCGCCAATTTTATACAGAATAACAATTTCTTGGTTATATCTCATGAGCTTTTTGTATACAGATCTGGCTTTTTATTCCTTCCCACACATCAAAACGATTACAAATGTCTTGGCAAACATGGAGATACATGGTGCCACCCAGCTTATTTTCGGTAAATCATGAATACCGTGTAAAAATATAAAACAAACTAAATTAACGGAAACGTTTTTACATATGTCAGAATGCATTTTGCATGCTCGATATTCACATCAAAGACCGATGTTATCGACAAGCGTTTATAAATCCCTTTCCTTAATTAATTATGATTTGGCGTCATCAATCTAAAAGGCGTTGGAAAGCACGAAACGAAAGAAGAAAACGCTAATTAATACGGTATTTTCTGTCTTTCTCTTAATGCTAATATTAGTAATGTAATCTTTAAGTTCCATACAATGTGCAATACTGATTTTGATTTACATTGGTCTTAATGTTGGTGGGTTTAGGGGAAAGAGTATAAGACAATTACATTGTTTACATTTAATGTTTGGGCGTATTGAGAGTCTGGGATTCCCAAAGGCGGGTCACCAATAAAACTGTTTTATAGATAACATTTAGCCGGTCTTGAGCTTACAGCATTCATTTACACAGTGGCCAATCATGTTTATTGTGCAAGCGTCATTAGACTTTTGAATCGTAGGAGGTCTAACTGCGATTTCAACAATCGTTAACGATGTATTTGTCTATTGGTACTATGTTTTTGTTAGCTGAATGGGGATATCCATTTGGCCAGAATGGAAACCGGATATGGTCACAAAGTATGTGCAAATATAAATGGCTTACAATACCAAGTCAATATTTAAGTTATTGCAGAGGAAATTGAGTTTTTGTAAAAATAAATATACAATGATTGAAATCAATAGTTCATTTAATGTTCGTGCTTCCAAGTTGGCTTCAAACTGCAAATGTAGCCTATGTTCATTTGTGTGTAATGACTTGATTTGACCGAAAACCCCAATGTCTTAGCAAGAATGCCAAGATAAGACGTATATGAGGCACTTAAAATGAACATGTTGTGAGTTTATGAAACCCGTATTGATGATAATTCTGCTTTCCCAAACACCTCCTGGTTTCGATATCTCCCATAGACGACGTTCTAGCCATCAGCTTTGAATTTGGGTTGATCAAAATATTGTGTAGGAAATGGTAAATTGACTTTCCTCTACCACAAGCTTATGTCTACAAAGAATGGGCTATAGATGCCACGTCTCCGCAGCAGACACAATGGCATGTATGTGGATTATCAAGAATCATTTAATGTCGACAGTAATGCATTTAATTGTTTGGAATCATCATGAACTAAGATTCCTCTGAAATTTCTTTGTATTTATTTATATTTTTCTAGACAGTAAGCAGCGGGCTCTAAATCCATGTGTGACCATGCTGATCCTGCTGACAATACCCATTATAAGGCTCTGTAGCGCATGATCAGCTTGCACAGGCTCAGATTGATTTTGAACCTTCGTTTAATTATTTGTGAGAAATAACGAAAAATTTCCACCCTGTGACGATGCACAAGTCATATTTTTTTAGAAAGTAACGACTATCCATGAATTTGCAGAACGAAAAACATTGTTAATAATAAATTTGGGTGTAAGATCACTAAAAAAATCTGCTACTCGAAAGTTTAATCTTTGACCAAAATCTGTCACAGAAGGACGCTTGTGTTTTAGATCTCAGAACCGACGGTTGATGACGCCAATCTCGTATGTTTGGACACAGAAACGGAGACTTTGTGGTGATATACGGAGGCGTGAATGTGGACCTTTTATACGTAGTTCTGTACGAAGACAGAGGTAGACGGACATGAAACCGGATGTACAGACAGATAGCAATTGGTGTGTGCGTAAAGCAGGATGCTTTTAAAAGCGAGCACGCACATTGCAGTTTTCAGGTTTGCATTCACCATTCAGCAATTGTAAAATAAAACAAAAAAGATAACAAAAAAAGTTTTGCTAGTTTCCCAACCATTGTTAGATCGCTCAGGCAGGTCTTAGAATCGTCATAATTTTCGAACTTTTTTTAAAGGAATATCGGCAATGTATTGTGTATGAAACACGCGATTTTGCTCGAAAATTTCATAATGATAAATTGATTGGTAGATTTAATGATTTTGTAATGCTTCCCAAGAACAGACCCAAGAACAGGCCATCCCCAGACCAGAGTGCCTTTCAATGCAACCAGGGATGGGGCCCAACCCACTCGGATTTACATAATAAAGTCTTACCAAAGTGATGTTTTATGGAATCTTTCATGCCACAAAAAAAAAAAAATGGCACAATACAGTCGTCCCTCTCTGGAAATTTCTGGATACGCGCATGTTGTGTGCGCTACGTACGCAACGTATGGAAAACACCTAAAATGGAGAGAGAAAAGTTCACAAGCAGCAGCAGGCTATCTTTAATTTTGTAATGACAGAAAATAGATGAGATCTCATCCCATGTTCACTGTTTTAGTGACTGCACATTTCTATCATTTATTAATGCAGATCTAATGCATTAATCAAGTCAAGCCAGTGGAGCTGTCTACCAGAATGTGAAGCTGTGAAAATATAGTGCACTTGTATGTGAGATGTCGTCGTAAATCTCCACAGTAACACTTCCACCAGACGGATAAAAATAATAGCAATTGATTTTGTTCTTAAACAAAGACCGGGTTTACCGTTACCGTTGAATCAAGCCGAAGTTCTGAGAAATTATAACAACACATATACGAAATACAATTTTTGTCCCAAATTACGTCACGTCACGGTAACGGGTTAACTGAAAAAAAAAATCGTTCCTTATTGAGATAGGATCCGAAAAATGTCCTGCACAGTACAGTCGACACTCGTTGTGTCGAAGTCAGTGGGACCGTCAAAATAACTTGACATATCCGGAGTTCGACTTATCTGATTTTGACCATTTTCGATTAAAACGTTATTTAACAATTTTTGATGGGCATCATATCTGTCCATGATTAAAATATAGTAGAAAAGGGATAGAAATAATCCGAGTCTTCTCTGATGTAAATACGCTCTTTGATATTTTGATTTTTCGCTATTTACATCAGAGAGTGTTGCTCTTTGAAAAAAATCAAGAAGTTCGCAACAAATTGTTGCGCATCGTTCACCGTCCGATCTTAAACGCTATCGTTAAAACCCCTGATGATATCGATAAATGAACCATTTATTGTTATGGCTGCTGAAAAAATTACGACCAAAAAGTATTTCTAAAAGGTTAATAGGTAATGTTTTGCAACAACCCTCACCTGAGCAGCCTTTGTTTACCTTGACCTTCCATTCAAAACCAAAGGTTATACTCACCCAGCAGGCCGATTTGAAATGAAATTTTTGGTCAGGTATGACAAAAAATGATTTATTGATCTATACCCTACAGTGTTTTACCGAGTGATTCGATATGATACACAAAAACAAATCTTCAAGTTACTTGTAACGTTACCGAACTTTCCGCTGTTTTCAAAGAGCAACGCTCTCTGATGTAAATAGCGAAAAATCAAAATATCAAAGAGCGTATTTACATCAGAGAAGACTCGGATTAGGATAGAAATTGCTCGAAACGAGCAATTTCTATCCTTTTCCTACTAAATTTCCTATTTGTTTCGGAATTCATTTTGATATCCATAATGTTGAGGATGGGACATGACTTTCACTTCGACTTAAGCGGAGCTTTGACTTATCCGATATCGAGATAACGAGTGTCGACTGTATTTATGCACGACAGATGTGAATCAAGACCAGTCTGGAAGCAACAAAATTTGGATATGTGTTCAGAATAACATAGAAAATATCGAGGCAAACGGAGAAAATGCCGGTTGTGTCTTTTCTAAGTACCAGAGATGTCAAATAGCAGGTCTTGTTTGTAGACCGATCTGCAGAAAATATTCTTAGCAAAATAACTGGTGGTTTGCTCGATATACCTCAACATTTTAACCCTATTACCCCACAATAACTCTTTTTGACTCCCTAAAAGATAATGGCTTTTGGAAAACATTGTAGAAAATTAAGAAATTGCTTGTGACAAGCAATTTCTTAATTTCCCACAATGTTTTCTATACCAGAAGACTAAAATATGCAAAACTTCACCTGTTTCAAATTGCCGTCTGCCTCATCTTTGAAATTGGACCAGTCTAAAAATTTGCCGTCTGGTAATGGGTTAAGCGAATCCCTTTTTTTGTAAGATCCATTTCATCGTCCGTATAATCTTTCAAACTGGAACAGTCTAAATTTTGCCATTTGGAAAGGAATTGCAGACGGACTGGTCCATCTGGAGAGATGCTGCAGACGACAAAATGGATGTTGATGAAGACTTCGTGTACAAGATAGTGCAGAAAATATTGAGGCAAAAGGAGAGATATAGATCTGATTATCAGCATTTTCTTCTTTTATTTCGATGTTTTATTCCCAAGCCTTTAAAAGGGGAGGTCAAAACCAGGTTTTGTTGGGAAAGGGTTAATCCGATTCCGCAGCCAATATAACGCGAAGCCGTCTTGCAGAACGGAACTTCAAAGCGGTCTGCGAGGCGAATCATCGTGACGTCACGTTTTTGTTACCTGTTGGGACAAGATCGATTTTAGTGTATTGGCTTTTCTGATATCTGTGTATTGATTTCTCAATAAGTGTGCCGCGCTATATGGCCAATAAGGTCGGAACTGGCAATTTAGCGATATTTCAATACTACAACGTGACCTACGGGCTTTAAAACAATTGTATTGTGCTACAAATTTGTGTCTTTGAGGGCATTTTTTTTTCGTTCAAAGAATTCAACCATATTTTCGCTAATTATCAGGGGATATAATTCGCGAATTTAAAGTTTTGCGTTAGCGACTCATTTGAAAGAAACGAATTAGAGTGTTTAAGCATGAGAAAAGTGATGGGAAATATCCTTCTAATTCCGCCGTAATAAACGTGAAATAACCGTGAATGGCTGAGCCGAAGATTGTAGGAGAAGCAAAAATAATGGCTGATGTGACGAAAAAGGGTGGTGGGGAGCAGAATCTGTCGGTGAGATATCTTTCATATTCACTTTATAACAGAAATGTGGTTTCACCTTTTTTGTAACTTTTTTTCAGAAGACAATACTTCAGACTGGTTTCAATTCTAAGATGATCATGATGCAGACGACAATTTCAAGCCGATGAGATTTTAGACGTTTTGGTATTTCTGTGTAGAAAACATTGTTGGAAATGAAAAAAATGCTTGTTATTAGCTTTTAATATAACAAGCATTTATTTTTTCGTTTTCCATAATGTTTTCCAAAGCCTATATCTTGTATGGCGTTGAAAAGTATCATTGGGAATTGATGATTATCAGCTCTTTCTTCTTTTGCCTCAATGTTTTCTGAAGCCGCACCTGTTATCGACGTCAAAACCAGGTTTTGTTTGGGAAAAGGTTAATCAAGATGATTTGTTAGGAAAATGACATTTTTTCATTTATCTGGAAAATAGATTAATCACCTGTGATAATATTGCCTGTAATTTGTAGATAAATTGTAGAAAATATATCATCTGCTAAATCACACAATTTCTACCTCTTAATTACGATTTAATCCTTTCCCACATAGAATACTTTTGTGCAGTTTCGATCGGAAAGCACTTACTGATTCTAAAATGATTGTTTATAAAGAATTAAAGATAGGATTTGTAATTTTAAAAGTGATTACACAAAATATTGAAACAAAAAGAGAAAAATAATGTCAAAAACAATTTCTTCCTTTGCCAGAATGTTTTCCCTACCCTGTTCTAGTATCATGTGGGCATCAAAACAAGGTTTTCTTTGGGAAAGGTTAAATCAGGAACATTCTTGGAATTTAACTAAGTATATATGAAGCAAAAAGTCTTTTTCAGCCATCTGAAATTTGATTAAAAATGTTGTTCACCCTTTTATACTCACATGCTTTTGTCATTAATATAAAGTAAAGGTTTTCAATAAGTTGTTAAGGTTTGAAAGCCAAGACAAGTTTTTATTTACAAGTTGTCAAGAATGAAATAGATATTTAAGGTTTACACTTTAAACCCTTTCAATAATAAGACCTGCTTTTGATATCATTAAATAGACTTAATCAGGAAAAACTAAAAGAGAAGAAAAAATGAAATTGTAGATAATTCAGAAATTTTTCCTTTTCCCTCAATATTTTCTATGTTAGATAATTCAGAATTTTTTCCCTTTCCCTCAATATTTTCTATGTTAAAATATACACAAATTTGATATCTTTTAATATTGTGATTTTCAGGAGCTTTAAAATCCTATTTTTTGCCATTCAGGAAAGTGTTAAAGCAAATGAAAGCAGATAATCCTTTCACAAAGTGCAGGTCTTAAATCTTTCTTACACAAAATCTTAATCCTTATCATTCTAGTTTTTGGCTATTAAGCTTAAGTTTTTAATTCAAGAGTATTGAAAGAAGGTCAGTCTTTATATGAAACAATGTGAAATATTAACTATAATTACACAACATTTTTTTAATTATATTAATAAAATCACCAGCCATTAACCCCTTCGCTGCCCCGTGACGGCCTGAGCCGTCATGCGAAAATGTCGCTATCCTGCCCCGTGACGGCCTGAGCCGTCATGAGGGGAGAACGGTGTTTTTTTTTTTCAAAGTTTAATAACAACAAATGTAATTTCCAAAATGAATAAAAATATAATCACTGAATAGCATTTTCAATTATCTTTCAGAAAATATAAGGTTTTATATACTTTTATTGAATAGTTTTTTAGTTATACAGTAAGTTGATTTCTTACACTACCGTCAATTTCTTGGAAAATAGCTTGGCAAATAGGAACCAATTTCCCAATATTTGTCTGGCAGCGAAGGGGTTAACTCTTTCGCTGCCAATGTCGCCGAAAGGCGACCTATAAGGAGACTGCCAATGTCGCCTTTTGGCGACTTCAAAACAATAGCTTAATTAGGTCATTCAAGGTCAAGGTCAGGGTCATCTGATCAAATTGCCTGATAACAAGTATGCTATTCAACAAAATAGTTTATGTGCAATCATTCCTGAGGGTTTCAGCTTAAAATTCATCAAATAATGATTTTACTATGCTATGAACTGATAAGCCCTGTTATGGGCACTGGAAATAGCACAATTCCAGGAAATTTGGCAGCGAAAGAGTTAAAGGGCGACGGTAACAGATGGTCTAATTGCAAAAAATGAAATTTTTTGAAAAAATATGCAAAACTTTTGTGTTGACCACCTCGGGATGGTTAATAATATGCGATTCAGACAGAGAATGAGCCGAAATTACAAGACAGATAGCTGAATTTAGGGAGAATCCAAACCTAAATTCAACCCCGTCTCAGATGGGGTTAGAATTATTTTTAAATTGTTGCGCATGCGCATACAGCGCGGACCATGATTCAAAGGAGATTCATACTTGAATTTCAATATGACGTCATCATGTATGTTGTGACGTCATTTAAGAAAGTCGCATGTCCTACTGTTTTGACCTACTTTCGATATCGCTTCATGAATTTGGTATCAAATTGCGAAAAAATGAGTCGTTGCTTCAATAGTTTGTCGTAATCATTTAATCAGGTCATATAAAGCTTAAAAAGTGTACATTTCGTTTGTATTTGACAATTTGTGGGTCCAAATCTGGGAAATAGTAGCTTTAATAGCCAAAATAGGAATTCAAGCAGTATATAAATTATATAGATATATTATAATCAATCAGTTCTTTTAAAAATGTTCAATATATTTGCAATAATAAAGCAATTTTCCTCTTTAAACCACCTTTTTAAATGAGTGCAAAAGAACTTAAATTACTTTGTCATTTCAATGTTTGTGCCAAAAGCCCTTGTCAATCTTTTTGGGTGATATCTACTTGTTGAAAGAGCAGCAGCTTTCATATTTGGAAAAGATGATGTTTAAAGAAATTGTCCATGTTGTAGCATATAAAATTATTGGGTAAAGGATAAATTACTGGTCATCTTTAAATCCATTTTTTGGTCGATGGTTTCCAAATCTTCATCTCTGGATTTCTAAACCAGGGAATATTGTGAAAGGGTTAAAAATGGATCTAAAATTGTAGATCTAAAAAGAATAAACTTTTTCTAAAAACTCTTGCTTACAAGAGCAAGCATGATCCCTAAAACAACTTTGGTATAGCGGACGATAATTCACCTGGCAGAGCTTTCTATTCGATTAACATGGGCTGCTCTGCCAGGTCGATTCTCGTCCGCTATACATAGTCTTTTCTTTAGTTGATTGTACATACTTCATGTATTAACCCTTTCCCAAACAAGACCTGATTTTGACGTCCCTTGTAAAATTATTTTGGGAAAACATTGAGACAAAAGAAGAAACTGCTGTTAACCAGCAGTTTCTCCTTTTGTCTCAATATTTCTCATGCTATATCGTACACAAATTCTATCTTACACAAGGTCCAATTTTGTCGTCTGCAGCAGCTTTTGAAATGGAAGTTTTGAAGATTTGCCATTTGGGAAACGGTTAATTGGCTTTTGATATCATTATGCACCAAAATGCTTAAATGTGCAACAAAAGGGTTATTGCGAGTTATTGAAAGATCAGATAAATTTGCATGTTTAAATAAATCTTTTTAAGTGTCATATCGATATCTTCATAAAACCCCAATGTTTAATCTGTTTAAATGTTGAAAATGTACTAAAGCCATATATGTGCACTTGAAATATAAAAGGCGCTTCTGTATTATGGTTTTGAATTTATAAATGCGTTTTGCTTCCTTTCATGGTACTGAGCCCGGATAGCTTAGTTTTTAATGTCAAATTTTATCAATGAAATGGATCGCAGGGTTCAAACCATTGCTAGCTGCATAAAAGTAATCTTTCACCGGCCCATAGAAAGCACTTTCAGATTGGAAAGGGGTGGATTTTGGCATCAGGTTTGGCGGGCATTTTGGCTTTAACATTGATTTGCCTACAAGTTTGAAGTTACTCATACCAATTTAGTCGAATATTTGTACTTCAAGTAGTCATAATTATATGGAGTTAAGGCTGCCTAAAACTGTAATTCTTCCTTTATTTTGATGTTTTCAAAAGTATGTAAACCAGTCTTGCAGTCAAAGCCATTATTGTTTTGTAGCTGTGTTTATGATTATCATCTCAAAAGCTACTGGGTACATAAAAATCTCGTAAAGGTTATTGTTATATTTAGGTATTATTTGCTGCCTTTTATATTTGGCTCGGTCACACGAGTTCAAGTAATTATAAATATTTTTCTCATGCTTTGTGGCATGTGATTCAAATTATTTCTTTAAGAATTGCTTCCTTTAGGCACAGGTTGGAATCATGCATCTGCCATTACCTTTTCTGACTTTTGAAAATGTGATGTTTCTTTTTACAAGTCATAATTCTCTGAACATGCAATGGACAAGTTGTCTTTTATGAGATGAAGCCTCTGTGGCTTATAGATTAGATATTGTGTTTGTTTTGGTATGATATAACGATGCCTTAGAAGAATGAGGTACTTACAACCTTTTATGATGCATACATTTTTGGAAAGGGCATTTTCAAGCTCTAAATATGGTGCAAATTTCATAGATATTTGAACTTGTCATGCTGACCAATTTGGCTATAATGCCAATTGTAGTGAGCATTATTGTGAGCATTACTGTGCAAAGGTATTAATTGAATTAACAACCTCTTTCTTCCCAAACAATTCGACTGCTGAACGCAATACTGTTCTAAGTCACTTTTTGGCCAAAATGAGTTTTTGTCATCAATGTTTGTGTTTATCATAGGTGCATATACTGACAAAATTTTAGAGTTGAAATCAAGAAGGTTTTTGAGATATTCAATAATTCCATAAAAGTCTATCTCATTTGTTAAAAGTCATTCCCTGCAATACTAGTCTAAGTTGACTTGGACTAGTATTGCAGTGAAAAAATGTACAAAACTCTACCAAAGTTGGAATGCAATACTAATCTATGTATCTAATTTTGTATTTTTTATTGTTTTTTCAGAGCAAAATCTAGTTCATTTACTTATTAACTTTGATATATGACATAGTACCCTCATCATGATGATTTTCAGAACGACTATTCATATAATGTGATGATGGCTATTCTAGTCACCCAGGCATCGCTGTTAGCGTAATGCTTTGGTTAAGTTTTCACGTGCACATTTTTCAAATCTTTGTTTCTACTAATGTTAATACTCTGAAACTTTGCACATGGCTCTGTGACCATAATCATTCAGTCTCTAGGCAAAGATTCATCACTCTAACATATAATTTAGTTGAATTTTTACCCTTACAGACTTTCATAATTATATCTGTGATAATGTTTTTCTGTAATAGCTATTGCTTTCAAACTTTGCACATGCTCCTGTGACCATGATATCAGGCTCTAGGCAAAAGATTTGTTACTCTGGCATTTAATTTAATGGAATTTAACCCTTTTCGAACTTTTCAATATCTAGTACTTGATAGTTGCGCTTGGCCGTCAGGAGACAGCTCTTTTTATACATAGTTCTATGAAGAAATATACTAGGCAAGGAAAGCAGTCACAATATTAAACAAAACATTTTCAATTTCTTTTTTGTATGCATAAAACTTAATAACATTTTCTACTTGAGTTTCTCAAGTACACTTTTAAGAGGAATCATCCTTGTTCACCAATAAGCATATTCAAGTATTTTGAAGTATGCAAGAAATAGTGTAACATTATCAAACAAAATATGTTTTTATAGGTGCCATATGACAATTTCCCAGTAAACCTCAAAAGTGATTAGCAAGGAGTAATAAAGCTTTAGTAAGCTCTCGTATTTAGCTAAAGTAACAGGGATGAGTAAATAATAGTACCATTACTCTGATAAGCATTTAAGCAGAATATTCTTCCTGACTTACAATATTGAATAATTGAAATCATTATATCAAGACAAGACTGATTCTATCTCAGCAGAGATCTGCAAAATGTCAAACGATAAATAAACAAGAGGACCATGATGGTCCTAAATCGCTCACTTAAAGATGATACTTTGCTATTTCTACTTCGATTATACTGAAATTCAGATTCATCCAAGATCATCCAAGATCTTATGGTCACCAACATTCTTTCCAAGTTTCATCTTGATTGGTCAATATTTCTGGTTGATAGAGCAAGGTGGAGTTTGTGCATCATGGGATGGATAACGACTACGTACAAATAAATCTCGATTCTGGTAAGATATTTTGCAATAACTTCCTTATTTCTGCATCAATTTTCAAACGGTTTGTTGCATGTACCCTCCTTATTCGTCTTTCATCAGATAAATAGTTTGTAAGAAAACTCTAGGTACTTTTCCCAAAATATTGTCCCAACCGACCAGAAAGCGAAATGTTTACAACTACGACCAAATTAATCCCACTTCGGGTAAGAATTTTTGCAATAACTTTCTTAATTCTGAGTTAATTTACAGAGCACTTTCCTTAGATGTATGACATATTTGGAAACGTCTTGTACTTTCCCCAAAAATTGATCCTAACTGACCACAAAAATGATCTGAATTTTTTGTCATTTTTCTGGTGGGGTTGGATCAATTTTTTCGAAAAAGTACAAGGATTCCACAAGCAATTCATATATCTGAGGAAAGATCTCAATAAGTCAGGGTACATGCAACAAACAACTTGAAAATTGGCGCATAGATAAGAAAGTTATTGCACAATTTCTTACCTGAAGAGGGGCAAATTTGTCCGTATACGGTACCCACCCCATAATGCACAATCTCCACCTTGAGAGCGATAGAGTGTAAACAAAGTTGAAAAGTGCAATTTTGTCATATTCAAGGGCAGATCTCATAACTCATGAAGATCTACTCTGATTATGCTAAAATTTTAGTCTTATGGTCACCAACAGTGTTTCCAAGTTTTGTCTTGATTGGTCATTACTTGTAGTTGTTAGAGAAAAAACAAAGTCGAAAACGCAAATTTTGTAAAATTCGCAGCCACATCATTCACTCATGACTTTCCGGTCCAATCAAATTGAAAATCAAACTCATCTGATATCTTATTGTCACCAAAGTTGTGTCCAAGTTTCGTCTTGATTGGTCAATAATTGAAGATATCTAAGAGTGTAAACAAGGTCGAAAACAGCAATTCTGTCAAATTCAAGGGCGGATAACTCATAACCTTAAAGTGAAAGACAAACACATTCAGTATAATATGATTAAAAACAGTGTGTCAAAGTTTAGTCTAAATGGTCAATAATTAAAGATGCTAGAGTGTAAATATAGTCGTAAACAGCAATTTTGTCAAATTCAAGGGCGTATAACTCATAACTGCAAAATAAAAGTCAAACACATCCGAGATAATATCATTAAGAACATTGTGTCCAAGTTTCGTCTTGAATGGTCAATAATTGCAGATGCAAGAGTGTAAACAAAGTCTAAAACAGTGGAAAACGCTTTTATATCAAATTCAAGGGCAGATAACTCATAACTTTCTAATTCGATCAAAATGAAACTTTTCTGATATCAAATGGTCCTCAATGTTTGGTCTAAGAGTTGCCTTGGTTGATAAATATCAATTTTGTAGATCTTACAGTGTAAACAAAGTCAAAACTATAAGCTATTTTTGACATTCAAGGGCACATAACTCTGGATTTCCTGGTCTGATCCGGCTTATAATCGAACTCATTTCATAACTTATGACCATACTTTTTTGTCTTGTTTTGTCCAAGTTTGGTAGAGGTTGAATGATATTTGCGGATTCTAGAATGTAAACAACAAATTGTTGATGGACAGACAGACATACAGACAGATGATGGACATTAAGTGACTACAAAAGCTCATCTTGAGCAGTTTGTGCTCAGGTGAGCTAAAAGGATGCCCTCTGTACTAGTTTACACAGTTCAATGTTATCCCAGGCAGTTATGAAATGATATAATATATGATTACGAATTTCATGTATTTAATTGATATGAATAACCCACCCTTAAGACCTAGCGTCCACTAGGGCACGGACAAAACGCCGAATGTATTCGGACAGAAAAAGTAATGTTCTGCAGACCTTCCGCACGTTCCTAATGCCTTCTTAATGTTATCACCAAACCTTCCGAATGATTCGTAGTCTTCCGGACCACCAATTTTGTCCGCGTCGAAATTTTGATCGAGAGCAAAATTTTGACGCGGAAATGATTGTCCGCATATCTTCGGCAACTTGTCTGCGTTGTCGTAAGGACATCATCATGATATCCCCAATCTTTCGCGATTGACCCGGACTACTTCAGTCACGCGGACAGCTAGCAGACACTCAGTTGATTGCACGGAATATCCGGGTTAATGGTACTGAAGGGTTTCGGCACGAATTCAGGACGATGAGAACGGTTTCAGTATACTCACTGAACTCACGGGGAACACCCCGCGATCTTTTGAAAATAAAATTATTCACTGAATCAGTCATTTTAGGCTACAGAATAAATGATACGGAATTCATTTTTTTAATTATTATTATTATTATTATTATTATTACATGTATTATTATTATTATTATTATTATTATTATTATTATTTTTATTATTATTATTATCATTATTATTATTATTATTATTATTATTATTATTATTTGTATAAAAACATCGAGGAAAAGTAAAGGTATTTTCTTCGTTTTACCATTTTACATTTTAATCTAATACCAAAAACAATACAAGCTTGATAGCTAGCAAAATCCTAATTTGACGCATACATGTAAATGTTATAGTGTCGAAATAATTGAAGCACTTTCTTCCTCAATATTTCCCACCTCATCGCAGAGATTGTTCATTCTGGCAACACTATAATGCCTTTGAATTTGACTTATTTAATGTTTGCTTTTTTGCAAAGTAGAGTTAAGAAGATTGTTGGTTCCAAGTCAAAGTTGGTTGGAGGAAAGGAACATTAATTGAATGCGTCTAAATATATGTTCAATGGTTACAGAATAACATTACAAATATGCATAGTACAGGAGGCATTCAGAAAAATAACGATAATCGTAGATCTACTATTCTTGAATAAAATAAAAAATAAAACATACGAAAATGTGTTTTATATGGCCTAGAAACAATAGTGAAAGAAAAGGCACTAATTAATGTCGTAACCAATATGATTTAATGATTATGTTTTCTACAATTTTATTCTCTGAAACGTCTTCAATCCGTAGATCGTAAGTAAGGGTTTCATATTGCCCTAATTGACGGCGTCTTTCAATTGTAAGCCATAGCCAAATCCACCATCTGTATGGCGTCGTCGACGTCTATAACTGTTAAAGTATGACATCCTCATCGGAATATAATATTCAATAGTAAAGCAGTCTATATACATTCGACGTCCTTGATGAAACTCCATCTAATAAAAACGAATAAAAACACGTGTGAAATTGGCATTTCATTTAACAACCAACTCGTGCATGTTTGATCTGGATTTCTTAAATCCTTCCGGATGCAATCCTAAACTAGTCTGCGTTGTCTGGAATATGTCGCCGTTTATTCGGCACAATTGCGGATTGTTTACGCGGACAATACTAGGTATGAATGCGTTAAGTTCAGGGACAATGTGCTGATAAATTCATAACGGTTAAAAAATTATAGTTTTGTCGCGGAAGGTATGCCGAAATAAGATTATTTGATTCCGCATACCTTCCGCGTCCTAGTGGACGCTAGGTCTAAAAGGATGTATGACCCAGACAAAAGGTGTAAACAAACAGACTTGGGCAAACATTGCTCCACAACTGGTATACCTCACGATAAATGACCTGGCAGAGCATCCCAGCCTATTGGCTAGGGCTGCTCTGCCAATTTAATTATAGTGAGCTATACCAATGGGCTAATAATGACATTATATAAACATAATTCATTTACATTATAGCGGACGAGAATCAACCGGGCAGAGCATTACATTCGATTAGCATGGGCTGCTCTGCCAGGTCGTTTCTTCTGAGGTATACATTTACATTACAACACATTTTATGTAAATGCATGAAATTAAATGATTACGATGTTTTTGCAAGCTTATCCTATAAGTTTTAAATTTCCCAATTTCTATTTTTTTCTTCTTTTATAATTCAACCCTTTCCCGAACAAGACCTGGATTCGACACTCGCATTTTTTTTTTTGAAAACTGTTAAAAATCCACTTAATTAAATATCAGAGTAGGATCTACACCTAGAGGCTGATATCATGGTCACAGAAGGATGAAAATTTGAAAGGCATATCTCCATCAGAAACATATTTATTACAGATGTATGACAAATTGCACACAAAAAATTAAGCTTTATTTTTTAAGTTTGAAAAGGGATATTCCATTAAATTAATTGTCAGAGTAATGAATCTCTGCCTAAAGACTGATGTTATGGTCACAGAAGCATGTACAAAGTTTAAGAGCAATAGCACGAGTAAGAACAGAAATGACACTTGCAGGTTAAAACATAACCAAAGTTAACACTGATACAAACACCAACACTGACACTTGGTTGACCAAACTAAACCCCATATTCTTTCTATGAATAGTCATGCTAAAAATGCTTGGTTAAAGAAGGGCATAACCTATTTCTTATTTTGCCTCAATATCTTCTGTGCATTATTGTACTTAAATCCTCTCTTCACTACATGTAACATCCATTTGGTCATTGCTGCAGCGTTCAAATAAAATCACCAAACTATTTTGTCGTTTGGGAAAGGGTTACACTAATCTATGTTGCTTACAAACTAGTGCAATCAAAGGAGAATAAAACATAGAATAGTATTGCAGTCAATAATTTTGTCTCATGTATTCAATTTTTGCATGCAATATTAGTCTAAATCAACTTGGACCAGTATTGCATTCAAATTCTGATTTCAAAACTGCTGATATTTGACTGCAATACTAAGCTAAGTCAACAAAATCATATTTCTCTTTTATCATTAACTTGAATGGAAAATGTAATAAATATAATTTAATCTTGCCTATCAGATCAAATAATATCAAAAATTCAGATCATTTCATTCAGTTTTGACAAAATGAGAATGTTTTTTCCTTCTCCTGAAAAATGGTGAAAAATGACTTAGACTAGTATTGCGTTCAGCAGTCGAATTATGAGCTTTGACCACCCAAAAAGGAAAATAGCTTCTGAAAAATATTGAATTGTAATTTGAACCTAAGAAAACTACAAAAATAAGCCAACACAAAACAATAGCAGAAAAACCCGCAAGCATTTACTTATTTTCTTTTAATGCTTTGTATTGCTTTCTGCCCTCGTACTATTCAATGTATTTTTGCACAGTTATTATTTTCTAAGGAATTCATCTGATCATGCACACATTGACCGGTCAAAATCTATGGCCCTGTTTGGATTATGCACAAATTAATAGAATTAACCTGATTCTGAAAAATTATCCTGTGGGGGAGTCAACATGGACTAATTGGCCTAAATCAATTTACATATTATCAGTCACATTCAAAAAGACTGTAACTACAGCATAATTAACCTGTAGTTACAGTATGTTTGAATATGACCAGTAATATGGGGTATTTAGCAGAACAATTTGGCCTATATTCCATGTTTTGTTCTTTATCACTGATTGTTTCAAGGCTGGTCTGGTTGAAAACTTTGCCTTACTTTCAAATTATAAGTTTCTTGGATGAAAATATAAGCCAAAATCTCTCTGATACAAAGTACAAATGGGTAGAATGAAACCATAGCCACGACAATGACAACATGCTTCTAGCTGTTTATCTGTTTGTTTGTCCAAGACAGTAAGAATTATGACCAGCTTTCATTTTTGGAGCAATGTACTCTTGCTTGTGATGATTGCGTTTCTGTACGATCATTTAATTGTTTTGTGCAGTGTTTTAGTATCCCAGCCACTCAAAATTTCTGTATGCTTCTTACTTTGTCTAAACACAATTCAAATGATAATATAGAAAACATCCTTTTGTCGATATATATTCCCATCTGAGTTAATTCATTTGCTGACCCAAATTGAATATTTTGTAGCCATGAATAAATTCTATTTGATAAGTAAACCTATTTGTCCTCTTAATGGCAGGGGATGAATTTTTATTAGTTTTGTATTCTATACTGGGAATGGTTGAACCAGTTCCAATCTATGTTTTATGACGACAATAAGGTTCAAAGAGCACATATTCCTTCTTGTAAGACCCACCTTCCTAATGACAACTCTGCCTTAACCCTTTCCCAAACAAGACCTGGTTTTGATGTCCCTATTAGAAAAGGCTTGGAAAAACATTGAAACAATAGAAGAAACTGCTGAGTGCTGATAACCAGCAGTTTCTACTTTTGTCTCAATATTTTCTATGCCATATTTTACACAAATTCCATCTTTGATAACTTTCATTTTGTCATTAGTGGCAGTTTTTAAAGTGGATTACCCTAAAAGTTTTGCCGTTTGGGAAAGGGTTTATAATTGACCCTTCCCTACACAACTCCCTTTTTTGGTCCCCTAAAAACTAGGATAAGAAGGATCAAAGAGGCAACTGCTATCTTAAGTATGATCTCATTTTCTTCTGTGCTATTTTAGAATAAACAGTGAGCCTTTAGCAACATAAATATGGTAAGATTAACCATGATGAGATGTTTAGATGTTTTATTTGATAAATGAGTACATTTTAATCTTTTGCCAAATATGATAAAATATTTATTAGCCCAAAGAACAGTAGGGTGTGGTGTTGAAATAAGAATTGGTAAGGTCATACTTCCTCATCCTTACTGTAAGGTGCATAATTTATTGAAAAATACTTTGATTATTTTTCAGTTGATCCCTGTTCTGGTTTTGCGTCTTTGATATAGATATCATTTCGAAAAATATTTATAGTGAAAAGAAAAAATGCTGATGCAGACCATTTTCTTCTTGTGAAATGCTGTAAATTAAGGCCCTTAATTTACCAGATAGTGACTCAAATGTATTCACTTACATTATTTTGTATTTCTAGGTGTGTCTGCGTATCCGTCCGATGAACGAAGATGAAATTCTCTACAGCTCTACATATACATGTGTTGTATTACTCTATATTACATATTTACCATCTTTATTCTGTATTTTAAGGTGTGTCTGCGTATCCGTCCGATGAATGAAGATGAAATTCTCTACAGCTCAACATGTATTGCACACAAAGTGGAGGATAGGGTAAGTTAGTTTGTTACAAAATTAAAATATAAATTTGTTCTTCTCTGTTTTGAAAGAAAAATTGAATGCCCTTCCCACTGGTGGTGAACTTGGCCAAAGCGATTGGGACGTTTTTTTGCGATCATTGTATTCTGTCGGTGTTGTTATAAAATATATATGGCTTCGATAAAGCCGTAGTTACGAGATTTTATAACAACAACAATGACGGTTTGTCAATAGATATCGGTAAACCCAGTCTATTTTTAGAACAAATTCATTGTTATTTGAAAAACTATCCGATCCGATCTTTAAAATCACATTTAAACGCAAAATATCAGTACCTTGTTGAAGCAAAAAACGTCCCTTGCTTTGGCCGAGTTCACCACCGGTGCTTCCATATTGTTAAAAAAGCTTGCTTGTACTGAGAGATAGTTAAACAATGATCCTGCTATTATACAGGCTACATTTTTTGCTTTGGATGTCAAGTGTCCAAACGCAGGCTGTCAATCAAAACCATGGATAAGCCAAAGGATGATCAGGAAAATGCCACACCCCATTGTTTGTCTTAAATTCTTCGTTGCACGTGATATTATATAGCGGACGAGAATTGACCTGGCAGAGCATTCCATTCGATTAGCATTGGCTGCTCTGCCAGGTCAATTCTCGTCCGCTATATCGATATATCAACTGACAATCAAAACAATTGACATGCCAATGCCCCCATTGTTTGTCTTAGATTCTACGTTTGGCGGAGCGATCTATCGATTGGTGTTTGGTCAATTGTAACCTATAGCAGTTGAAAGAGGCGTTAAACCTTCATCAATCAAGCAATAATTGTAACCTCTATATGAATTGTCTTGGCTAATTGGATTTGAACTCCGAAGACCTTTTTGTCTCAAAGGGAACCCTACCATGTCTCTAAAATTCTTGTTAACTTCCACAATTATAACATAGTAGTACACTAAATATAAGTTTGGCTTACACCAAACATACAAATATGGAGCCATACAAAAATAATTTCTGAGTAAAGCGTTGTGGGACGTATTGTATAACGGTGAAACTTGATGAAGACAATCCGATCAACAACCCTGATATAGATTTTTCTCTGTCTTTGAAGTATCAGTCCGTCATCATGCAAACTGTCAATTTATCCGGCAATTTATAGAACTTTCTCACACAATACCTTACATTTTAACACTTTTACAAAACAATGCCTGGTTTAACAACCTTGTTAGGGAGATTTTTGGAAAACATTGAGAGAAAAGGAGAAAATGCTGACTAAGCATTTTCTCCTTTCCCCTCAATGTTTTCCATGCTGTAACCTTTAAATTTTCTGACTTTAGTAGCATTTATTTTCTTGTATTTAGAATCTTTGAATAAGGACCAATCCTAAATATTGTACAGTAGTTTGGTAAAGTGTAAAAAGAGTGTTTTTTGAGAATTGATCTTGTCCAGGTCATAATGACCCTAATTGGAATATTCTTCAAACATTGTGAGTAAAGAGACCGAGAAACCAGTGTATCAGTGTACTCAGATGTAGTATGCCATTTATATCTAAATTCGCTATTAAACTTGATATTACCATGAAAATATCATTAATTTTGAGAAACAGAAACAGAAACAGATTGAAAGATAAGACTTTATCTTAAATAATAGGACATTGACTTCATTGTTTGTCAACATTTAAAAATTTCTGTAAATATTTAATCAATGTAAAACTTGATAGTTTAGGATTAAGGGCAATCACATGCGGGTTGATGACCATAAGATTGAGGTTTAGAGAGTGGAATTGTTTTAAAAAAGAATACATCATTGTTTTCTGCTCAGGTTCCATTGCTTGCCAAGCTTTATTTGTGAGAGAAATGATAAGTACACATAACTAGGTGCACCAGCCATTGCAATGTTGAGTTTTATCTGTAAACCCTTCCAAACACAACAAAATTTTAGACTTGTCCTATTTGACAAAATTTTTAGCTGGCAAAAGCAAAATGGATGTGGTTAAAGAGAGAATTTGTGAAAATATTGAGACAAATGGAGAAAATGCTGATTATCAGCATTTTCTTCATTTGCCTCAATGATTTCCTATGCCTTTTCCATTTGAGAAAGTGACACTATGTATTGTTTGGGAAGGTGTTAACCCATTACCACATTATGACTCTTTTTGACTCCCCACAAGAAAATGGCTATGGAAAACATTGTGGAAAATGTGGAAAATTTTCCTTAATATTTTCTACCCATGAAGATAACAACAATTTAAATTTCATTCATTTGAAATTGTTGAGTGGAGCATCTTTGAATTTGGACCAGTCCAAAATAAGTTGTTTGGTAATGGTTTAGGCCTAAAAGAAAAATATGTGTGTTTCAGGTTTCCTCAGAAAATTCAACCTGGGTCGGTAGGTCGGATTTTTTTTTTTTTTTTTTTTTTTTTTTTTTTTAATATCTATCCTCATGTAATCTGCAGCAGCGTTCAAAATAGAACACCCAATATTAAAAATTTGACTCATTATGACTACACGAGTCTTTAAAGAGTATTGTCTTTTACCCAAGTGATCTGACTAAAAGATCGGACCCTACTTATTATTCTTCAAAATAATTTATTTTATGTACCTTATTTCGGACATTTGGTAAGAAAGGTCCGAATCGGTACTTTTGTTTTTTTTATTTTTAGAAAGTCCTTAAAAATAATTGAGTCGGCCATATTTTGGTTGAGTCGGTCGGGAAACCTGAAACACACATATTTTTTTTTTAGGCCTTAATTATAATCTTGTCATGTACCTTTCAGATGGTGGTTCTCATGGACCCCATGGAAGACCCGGAAGATATTTTACGTGCCAACAGATCACGAGAGAAAACATTTGTGTTTGATGCGTGCTTCGACGGCAGCTCTACTCAGGTAGGATAATGTTTGAAGTTACTGCTTGCAGACATTTTGATATGCATTGTACATTTACAGTATTAGTCAAACAATATATGTTAACAAGAACTTTGAAGCTTTGGTTAAAGTCTAAATTCAAGTTCCACACCTACTAAAAATTCTCATCACTCATTACAAGAACTTCTAAAGGCAAAATTAGTTATCCCACTTGTTGACTTTTTGTCACTTTATCAAGCTCTGTTTTGAAGTCCTGTTAGGCCTAAAGCTCTTGTTGTCAAAACTGCATTGTGGTATAAAGACAACATTAGTGTCATATGTGTAATCGTTAGTTCCAGTTAAAATATTTTCAGGTCAGAAACAACTGATCTTCGCAATAAAATCCAATTTGACTTATAAAATACAATGAAAAGACTTTGATTATCCTCTGACCTTATAAAATCATACAATGTCATGTACTTTGTTTACTATCACACATTGTTTCAAACTATTATTTTCTTCATGGGGGTCTGTTTTGTCATCAAATTTACATGTATTGAAATTCAGAAATTCTGCATTAGGCAAATAATCCCTTTAACACACGACAATGTTATTGTTTTTGCTTGTAAAAGATTCAGAGAAAAAATAAACTAAAACAAACCTTATTTGGATGTGATTTTTCTATAGTCTTGAAATGAGGAATTGACATAGCTAGCGTTCATGATGTGATTGAATTCATGCTCTTTGCATGAACTCGGCTTAGCTTGATAATTTGCTTCAAAAAGAGTTAAATTAAGCTTTATTCTTACCATGAAAGAAGGTAGAAAATCAAGGAAGCATGTGAATAGTCAATCATGAATTCACGCGAAGAAGTATGAATATATGATGAATGGTTTTAGATCCATTTACCGCTACTTTATGTAGCATGGCACTTAGATATAGGGCTAACAGAAACAGTTGCTGTAAAGTTATCAACTCATGCCAGTCTGATTAATCAGCGCAGACTAAAGTTGAAATTTTGCATAAAGTCATTTCTCAATATTACAACTATACTTAGGATTAAAAGTTGTGAATTTAGCCTGTACTTAAACTTGGCTGTATTATTCAATATTTTGCTGCTTTTCTTCAAAAACCTCGTAACTGCAGCTTGAGTCAAGCTGCAGTTATGAGGTTTTCGATGAAAAGTGACTATGTCTTCTGAATGAGCGTTATTTTCTCATGACCGGACTTCAATAGTCACACTCATGTATGCAAATCTCAAGTGTCCCAACTGAGGTAAACTTGTATTCGTATAATCGTCTATATTGGTGATTGACAGTATATCGATTTTTGTATCAACTTGAGCAAAGACTTGAGACTTTACACTCCATGTACCGGTACATGGGTATTGCAAATCACAGAGCCATAAATATTATTAGCTTCAGAAATAGAACTATACAGTCATAAATTCATTACAAATAATCTTTTATACATGTATATAGTGTATACCATTTTCATACAAGCAAAGTTTCAAGGTTTCTGCGATAAATTATTTATTGAGGTAAAGGTAGCACTTAATATAATGTTTTATTTTCTTATTACTTGAAAACTTTTCCTCATTTCAACACTGATTGACTTCTTTGTGAAATGATTTATTTTTGTTCTGCCTCAAACCTGTGATCACAATTAAAGTTTAAGACCCCATAACACAGAAGTCTTTATAAGTGCTAGTAATCAAGCAGATTTGTGCCAATCAAAATACTTTACGAGATCTATTGCCTAGGATTAACCCTTTCCCAAACAAGACCTGGTTTTGACGCCCCTATTAGAAAAGGCCTTGGAAAACATTGAAACAAAAGCAGAAACTGCTGATAACCAGCAGTTTCTCCTTTTGTCTCAATATTTTCTATGCCATATTTTACACAAATCATATCTTTAATAACTTCCGTTTTGTCATATGTAGCAGTTTTTGAAGTGGATCACCGTAAAATTTTGCCGTTTGGGAAAGGATTAATCTGACCCTTTTCATCAGTCGGTACAAACCTTGATAGCCAATGAATAAATAATGTAATTATATAATGTAAAATATATTTGTATAGCTCATTTATTTGAAGGTAATAGTGAATGAAGTTCAAAGTATTCATTTCCACTGTGTTGTAAGTTGTACGTTAGATTTGTGTAGTTTGTACGGATGTTTTGAGTGGTCAATCAAAGATGGCGTCGGGGGAAAATCGTTAGAGGTAGGTGTCTTAGTTTTTCGTCGATAATTTCCTTAAATGGCCGTATCTTGTCTTGATACTGATATCATTGTACAGGAGAAATGTATACCTATTCACGGTGCTATATAGCCAAGTACCAGTGTTGTCCTATCGTACTCAGTCGTTGTGCAAAATAAGCCCAACACGGAAAACTTTTTTCGAAGCGAGAAAGTTGCCCTTTTAAGGATGATTACATAGTAAACAGCGAACTAGGGAACAAACTATTGCTCTAACTTGGATGTTTTTAACATGCCCTTTTTTATGGTTACCGTTATTTTGCACACAAATGTCTAGAATGACCACAAACGCTGTGTTTACTAAATGGCCAAACAACGGTGTAGTCACAGTGAAAATATGCAGACACAACGGTGCAGTTTCTGTGTTATCTGTACGGTGTAGTTATTATTTTCACAACAAATTGTGAACGGTGTAGACTTGGTACATATGTATGTTGTATAGGGCGAACTAGCTCTAACAGATAGCAGATCATCTGTTTTATCTCCCTCAAATACTTTGGTCTTAGAAAACTCAGATGAAATGCCGCCATCCTCAAAGTAAATGAAAACAAAAGTTAAGAAAATATGTTTTCTCCTTTCTTCATTCTCCTAAGCCTTAAACAGTTCAATGTATGTTTGATTTAATTTTCGGGAGACATTTTTGTTATTTGTGATTGAATAAACATCTGACGGAAATGATAATCAAAAGGAATACCATCACAAAATATCAAATAAGACATACGATAACCGTCATTTTGAAGCCATGTTAAGTGCAACGGCAAATTTCTTGTTCATCCGTTCATTTGATTTGTAGATTCGAAATTTCGGCTCTGGCTTTGAATTTTTCTTTGTAACTGTTTTAATTGGTTATTACAATCAATTATTGTAATTAATGAAATGATTTCAACTCATGGAGTATGATAATTATTGATCGAAATGTATCTTGTTTTCAAATTGACCCCTCATTGAAAAGTCTGATTTTACCCAAAATAAAGGATTCAATCAACAAAACATAAATTATAAATAACAAAACATAAATTATAAATTTGTGTCATAAACATTTGGGCCTTTTTTTCGTCTTGTTCGACTTAAGTAAATAAGTCTTGAAAATAGAATTCTGGAACTGCAAAATTCATTTTGGAATTTCATACGTAATGAACTTCTTCTTCAGGACTGACATTTTTCTGACCAAGATTTTTTGGGCTCACTCATAAAATGTAACCATTTGCAATGAAAAAGACAATATTCTATTCGCCAAAACCGTTTGACTATTGGAGTAAAACGCATTGAAGTACTACCAAGACAGTGTAACTTCCACACATCCATAAATAAATGAAATGCAATGTTTTCCATCGAGAGCCGACCTTCATTGACCAAAATAAACAAATACCAAGTTGATCAACGCTTCTCAATGACTTAATCACATCTGGGAACAAACTGTTCATTTCAGCCATTGTTTTCATGTTCTCGTGGGGAAAGAGAAGAGACCCTATCCGTTTCATCTGTTTTAGCACGTCCAATGGAAATATCAGGAATTAAGGTCGGGGCTTTTTGAACGACTTTATGGGGTGTTGAACTTCGTCATTTTTTATGTTCAGGACTCATGCATTCAAAACCGGGAATATCATCGATAGAAAGAATCTTGTTAACTCCAAAATCCTTTTTTCTACGTCGATGAGGTCTATCTTGTGTATTCTATGCTCGCAAATGGGGATGATGTCCTAGTCTGACTTCTTGATAATATCAGGAATAATACTAAAGTTCAGAGTTTTCAAATCTTTTTGACCTGTCTGATCATTGATCTCCCCCGCCCTGCGCACTTTTAATATCTGACTGGAATGGTCCTGTTCCGAATGCTTCACAACATTTTCGAAACTCCCTTCGAAATGACAGTAGTAATAGGTGAACAGCATGAAAATAAAGAAAAAAATAAAACGGACGCCAGCAGATTCTTGGTAATTTCTACTATTTGACCCTTACGGAATTGCTTTGACAAATAGCAAGGAAACTAGATTCTGATATATTTTGATTAAAGTATATTTTGTAGACATATTGTCACCTTCTTTGCTGCAAAGCATTTACAAGTCAGTCACATAAAAAATTATTAACATAATTGTTGAAGAATTTCGGTAGTAATTGTAAAACATGATTCTCAGCCGTGAAAACGTTATCATTAAACATAAAAATATTATCATTCCAGAAATGATAAGTTCTGTATTACTTCAAGTCTACACCGTTCACAATTGCATTATGTCTACACCGTTCACAATTTGTTATGAAAATATAACCACACCGTACATAAAACACAGAAACTGCACCGTTGTGTCTGCATATTTTCACTCTGACTACACCGTTGTCTGGCCATTTAATAAGCACAGTGTTTGTGGTCATTCTAGACATTTTTGTGTAAAATAACAGTAACCATAGAAAAGAGCATGTTAAAGACATCCAAGTAAGAGCAATAGTTTGTTCCCTAGTTCGCTGATTACTATGTAATCATCCTTAAAAGGGCAACTTTCTCGCTTCGAAAAAAGTTTTCCGTGTTGGGCTGTCTTTGCACAACGACTGAGTACGATAGGACAACACTGGTACTTTGATATATAGAACCGTTGATAGGTATACATTTCCCCTGTATAATGATATCAGTATCAAGGCAAGATACGACCGTTTAAGAAATTTATCAATGAAAAACTAAGACACCTACCTCTCATGCTGTATTGTTGTCGCCATCTTTGAATGACTACACAAACCTAACGTACAACTTACATCACAGTGATTTCTGTGGTAAAAAAAATTCAGACATGTTATGCAAACACTTCAAACATCTTGATGGCTCAATGGAGCTTTGTAAATGGTATAATTTGTCTATTTGACATGAACACAAATGTACACTTTAAAATACTTCAAAAACCTTTCTATGCAATAAAGATCTACAAATATCTATTTCAATGAAAGGTAAGAAAGACTCCAAATATTTTTTTGTCATGTGAAACGCCATCCGAAAATGTCTATTTGAAAAAAGCAATGAAAAAGAGAAAGGAGTCAAAAACGATTGATCTAAGTCAATATTTCTCAGTTTCTGATAACTGTCACTGTAAAGTAAGTTTTTTTTCTGTCAAGTTCTTTTTAGTGAGCCGGGACTTTAATGTCCGGGGAGCTAATGTCACAGCCCTAGCGTCAGCGTCCCGTCCCGTCGCGTCTTCACTTGAAAAACTTTAACCTGGTCTATATCTCAGGCACTATTAGAGATACAGCCTTGATATTTCATACATAGATACATCTGGACAAGACCTTTCATTTGGGACCATGACCTTTGACCTAGTGACCTTGACCTTGGAGTTTGACCTACTTTTGAAAAACTTTAACCTGACCTATATCTCATGCACTATTATTGATAGAGCCTTGATATTTCACACATGGATACCTCATGCCAAGGCCTTTCATTTGGGACCATGACTCTTGACCTTGTGACCTTGACCTTGGAATTTGACCTACTTTTAAAAAATTAGCTGTTTTTGTAACAAGCTGCCGTATAGGCGAGCTACGTTGTCCGCGGACAACTCTTGTTAAATTTTGGGCTGGTAAAGAAACATTACAGTCCTTGTTTCAAGATCCCAGCTGTGCCCACAGCTTACCATTATAAGGGCCAAAGTTTGTCAAATATTGTAAAACATTTTCTGTGTTCAAGCCTAGTGATTACCAAGAATATTGTAGATTAGTAAATTGCATAGTGACTGTAGAACTGTTGGAAGGGACATAAAACCTGATACAAACTATGTTGAGGATGACAATTGGTCATCAAATATAAATAAAAAAAATATCAGAACTAACTAAATTTTTGGCCATGGTCAATCTGTGCTGCATATCATGTGCAAGTTGGTCAGAGTCTACTGGTATATGTTTCAAAATTTGTATAAAGCCTGTTATCAGGTGACAAATTCCCAATGTTACTCATTGCCTGGTTTGATAAATGGGTGTACAGAATGACATGCTAATATTGTGAAGGATTTATTGAATTGACTTTGGCAAGGAATCAAATCTTTACTTTACCTTCTCTTGTTAACCCTTCTCCAAATGTTCCCTTGTTTTCTTGTCCCTGATAGCAAAAAGTTTGGAAAATATTGAGATAAAAGAAGAAAATGCTGTTAACCAGCATTTTCTTCTTTTCTTTCAATATTTTCCTTACTATGACACAAAATTTTGTTGTGTTTTGTATCTGAAATTTTGTCATTTCCATTCCTTTAAACTTGGTCCAACCTAAAATTTTGTGTTTTTGGAAAGAGTTCCTGTTTTTGTTGTGTTGGCAAATTTGTATCCTTGTATAGAGGGAAATAATTGACCCGGCAGAGTGACCTTAACTGTACACAAAAGTGGAAAAGTTTATTGTCCAGTTTAGAAGGGAATGGCCCGTCGTCAATTTACGTAAAAGCGTGCACTTTATCCGTTATACAAAATTGTGCCGCCATGTGAAAATAAGATTTTATCTGATCTACTCAAATAGAAATGTTAAGTTACCGTGGTCCATTTGGATCGAAATTTTCAGTAAAGCTAGTCATTAAAATGGGCGTAAACTTCAAAAAATATATTTAAATACAGTCCACACCCTGGTCATACCGTACAGATGGCACAGGCTGACCAGGATAGGCATTTTTGCATATTCGGTTCACCATAAACCATTTTAAGACGACGCGACAAATGTATGCACGTGCAAATACTGTTAAGTCGTTGAATAATATGATTATTAGCTGTAAATAGCGAAGCATACGAAGTGTTCGGCAAATCACGAGGGGTTCCGGCATACCTATCACCCCTGGACGATAAGTCTGTTGACCTTTCCGCTTGGTCTGCTCTGCCGGGTCAAATCTCGCCGTCTATATTTTATACAATTTCATTATTCCCTATGTAAACTTTAAATTTTTCCACGAAAACAACTCAATGGGAATATTGTCACATTACTTGAATGCTCTCATTACCCTTTCCCAAATATAACGCTTCTTGACTTCTACTTCCCACAATTCAATCCTAGCAGGTCCCCCTCTTGTCATCGCAATAAATAATGCTTGACTTCATGAATTGTTTACACGCCATCACTACTGCCATTTAAGCTTACTTCCTCATCAAGTGTATGAAATTGATATTTATTTTGAATTCCACGAAACTGGCATATTACTGCTGATTTTCTTGACAATATGTTAATCTCATTAGATAATTAATCTGTCATGTCTAATCCTATGTTTTCTGTGCTTGCAGGAAGAAGTGTATGAATCGTCCACCAAGTTTCTTATAGACAACGTCATCACTGGGTATAATGCTACAGTGTTTGCTTATGGAGCTACGGGTAAGATCCTTATTATGATCCAACATTAACCAGTGACATTTGCATATGTGATGACAAACCTTCAAACAAATTGTCTTCAATAACCGATTACCAGATCGTAAAATTTTAGACTTGTCCGAATTCAAAGATGATGCAGACAATAATTTCCAACACATGAAATTTTACATTTCTTGGTATTTTTGGGTAGAAAACATTTTTGGAAACGAAGAAATTGCTTATCACAAGCAATTTCTTCATTTACCATGATGTTTCCAGTGGCCATTATTTTGTAGGGAGTCAAATAGTGTCATTGTGTGGTAATGAGTTAAGAGTTTGCCGACGACAATGAAGCTCACAGTCTCTGGTGCACTATATTTACTTTTATTTGAAGGCTCTTTTGAAGCAATTTCCAAGCATTCTAAGAAAATGTTCATCATGTTTTCCATCCTTTTAATGTTTACATTTCATACATAAAGTTACATTGATATTGTTGTCTGCAATTCCGTTCAATTTGGATCAGTCTAAAAGTTTGTCATTTGTGAAAATGTGCTGATAAATTTTCCTAAACAACACAAATAAAAGCAGTTTAAAGATAAGTTTGATTTCTTCACTCTTATTTCGTAATAAAAGAATAAAAAAATAAAATTTAAAAAAAAAAAGTTTTTTTTTTTTTTTTAAAACTTGATTACATGATCAAATCATGCAAACCCTGTTAGATTTTGGGTTATTTTGGTACAATTGAAGATTTAGCAATGCAATTTTGATGTTCATCTAATGGTATAGTCAAGTGTCAATCTATTGAACAGTTGATAAATTATACCACAAAAACTTTACCGATGACAGCACTTATACTTCAAGTGTCATCTAATAGAAAATTATTGTTTGGCCGCAAATACAAACATATCTCAAAACAAACTTTGTAGTGGTATTTGTAGAATTTATATTGAATTAGAATATAATTCAATTGTCAGTTCTTGATAGATTGAATGTTATTCTAAGTGAACAAATATACTCTGAATTAGAATTTCTGGTTGATTTTGAACTGTCTTTGCCATTTACCCATTCCCAAATAATGACGCCTTTTGATGCAACGCAAGATAAAAGCTATAGAAATTCCCACAGTGTTTTTTTACTCATGAACACAGACAAATTCAAACTTTATTCATTTGAAATTGTCATCGTCTGAATTTGGACCATTGTGAAACATTGCGATCTGTCGATATATTGTAATAATAATTATTGATATAATGAATTGGACGCTTTGACCTCTGTCACTTGCCTGAAAAAGCAAGGTCAACAAAGTTGAACTCTCTTATATTATTACTTGTACTGTAAGACATAATTGGATTCTTTATACTTGTCAGAATATGTTAATGTTTATTCTGATGTCATTAATTAGTCCATTATAATTATCTATAGTCACCTTAGTATAACCTAATTTTGGGTATGTTTGGAAACATGGGATACAATGTAATCTTAGACAAAGAAGACGCTTTTTGAATAAAGGCTTTGGAAAACATTGTGGAAAATGAAGAAATTGCTTGTGACAAGCAATTTCTTCATTTCCCACAATGTTTTCTACCAAGAAAGACCAAAAAATGTTAAATTTTGTCCAATGGAACTTGTCGTCTGCAACACCTATGAGTTTGGACTAGGCTAAAATTTTGTTGTTTGGTAATGGGTTAACAGAAACACCAAAGAAGAGTAACTTCCATTAACCCATTCACAAATAATGATGCTTGGATGTTTCACAAGAAAAAGGCTTTTTGAAACATTGTTAAAATGAAGACATTGTCCAGGGTGTTTTCTATCCAGAAAGACCATAGATAGTCAAATTTGTTTAATTAAAATTTGTCATCTGCAACATCATTGAATTTTGGCGAGTCTACAGTTTGCCATCTGGTAATGCATTAATTCTTTACATCTATGAAATCATTCATATATTTGGTTTATGATAATTGCTTGTAAATAATTACATTGTACATTTTGTTAAGGCTGCATCTGACCTCGAACTGACCAATTTTTCTGGCTATGTATATAACATAAATTTTGTCAGAAACATACTTGGTATGGTACCATTTCAGGAAAATGGCGCATTATGGTGAATACGCTCAACGATCTATATATATCCTATATTTATATTCTAGGTGCGGGTAAGACATACACTATGTTGGGTACGGATGATGAGCCCGGCATCATGGCGCGTACACTCAACGATCTATATATATCCTATATTTATATTCTAGGTGCGGGTAAGACATACACTATGTTGGGTACGGATGATGAGCCCGGCATCATGGCGCGTACACTCAACGATCTATATATATCCTATATTTATATTCTAGGTGCGGGTAAGACATACACTATGTTGGGTACGGATGACGAGCCAGGCATTATGGCACGTACACTCAACGATCTATTTATATCCATGGAGAAGACCAGGGAAGATATGAAGTACAAGGTCACAATGTCATATCTAGAGGTAGGAATGAGAAATTTGTAAACATTTTTTATATATGAACAGTTTAACCCTTTTCCAAACAACAAAATTTTATAATGATCCAATTGGAAAGCTGCAATAGATGACAACATTCATGTTAAAAAGGAAATGATTTGCGTACAGTATGGCACAGAAAATAATGAGGCAAAAGGAGAAAATGCTGATTATCAGCATTTTCTTCTTTTGTCTCAATGTTTTCCCAAGCCTTTTCTATTGGGGACATCAAAACAAGGTCTTATTTGGGAAAGGATTAAATCAGATTAATAGGATTTAAGTTTATTTTTATGTCCAGTTGTGTACATCAATCTTTTTATCACATAGCCTTCATTGGTTCATAAATTATAGGCTCTTGAATAGATGTGCCTTTTTGCTCCTTTGTGCATATATCTGTCAAGTTCTTGTTGTTCTCTGACATAAGTAAAGTTGATTCGGATTACATGTATCTGCAGATCCTATATTCTTGTTTTCAAATTATTAAACATTATATACAAAGCATTACCCAGGGCAAATATGAAGTTCAAATTCAAGTATATTTTTACAAAGCTCGCTACAAAGACCAACTTATTTTCGCAAATAGAATTGGGCTACTTTATTCCCTAAATGGCAATATAAACATATGGTCAAAAGGTCCTCAGAGTTGATTTAAAATTTATAATGTTCCCTGACTCGATTAATGAAATTTTCATGTTTTCTCAACATGTGCTTTGTTGTAAATAACAAATAACAGAAATGCCGGAAATATCATGTTGCTTACTAATCAAACATTCAATTTAAGTAACAAAACTAATTACAATTCTTTTTCTAAACAAGTAAACAATGGGTCAAAAGGGCATTGTAGCACTATAACCGGTCAACTGATTATATTGCTGTTAATTAATTAATGAAATTTCTCTCTATCACGCTGTGTGTGGCATCAACCATTGTGTTGTACGGAAATTTGAGATATATAGATAATGGGCAGGTATCCAGAATGTTTTAACTAAGCCTTGAATTGGCTGCAGTTACAGTACTAATGCTACACTTTGATGAAAAGGAATTTTCTATAATGAGAAATGGAGAGTATGAACTTGAAGGGCAGCAGAATTCTGGCTATCATTATACCCCAACAAAATGAATGTTTTGCGGATATACTTGAATCAGCCTTTCTGTCCGTCAGTACATCATTCTGTCCATCCAAGTACAAAAAAACTTGCCCAAGGCATATCTCAGAAAGTGAAATAGCTATGATCGTGAAACTCCATGGGTAGATAGATCTCACCAAGGGGTAGATAGGTCTCACCAAGGAAAAGTGCAGTGTACAAGGAGCATAACTCTACCTTGCTTTTTTTAGTTATTGCCCTTTGTTGACTCTCAGACTTGATTTTGTTCAGATCATATCTCTGAAAGTAGAATAACTATGATTTTCAAATGCCATGCAGGGTTAATAAATCTCACTAAAGAGAAGTGCAGTGTACAAGGAGCATAATTCTACATTTCTTATTTTGTGAGTTATTGCCCTTTGTTGTAGTGAAAGCTTGTGCTGGGTTATCAAGTCATATTCTGTGACACTTAGTTCTAGTTATTGCAACCATGGTCACGACATTTAACCCATTCCCAAACAAGTTCTTGTTTTGACTTCCCTGAAAGGAAAAGCATGAGAAAAGAATGAGTTAAAAGATTAAAATACTCTAAATTTGCATGCTCTCCTTTTCCTACATATTTCTGTGCATTATTGTACACAAATCCTATCTTTATCAACACCCATTAACATTTCAGATTTATAATGAAATGATCAGGGATCTGTTAAACCCGAGTTCAGGGATCCTAGATTGAGAGAAGATCCATGTTTATGTTTTAGATTTACAATGAAATGATCAGGGATCTGTTAAACCCGAGTTCAGGGATCCTAGATTGAGAGAAGATCCATGTTTATGTTTTAGATTTACAATGAAATGATCAGGGATCTGTTAAACCCGAGTTCAGGGATTCTAGATCTGAGAGAAGATTCATGTTTATGTTTCAGATTTACAAGAAAATGATCAGGGATCTGTTAAACCCGAGTTCAGGGATCCTAGATCTGAGAGAAGATTCATGTTTATGTTTCAGATTTACAATGAAATGATCAGGGATCTGTTAAACCCAAGTTCAGGGATTCTAGATTTGAGAGAAGATTCATGTTTATGTTTCAGATTTACAATGAAATGATCAGGGATCTGTTAAACCCGAGTTCAGGGATTCTAGATCTGAGAGAAGATTCATGTTTATGTTTCAGATTTACAAGAAAATAATCAGGGATCTGTTAAACCCGAGTTCAGGGATCCTAGATCTGAGAGAAGATTCATGTTTATGTTTCAGATTTACAAGAAAATGATCAGGGATCTGTTAAACCCGAGTTCAGGGATTCTAGATTTGAGAGAAGATTCATGTTTATGTTTCAGATTTACAAGAAAATGATCAGGGATCTGTTAAACCCGAGTTCAGGGATCCTAGATTTGAGAGAAGATTCATGTTTATGTTTCAGATTTACAATGAAATGATCAGGGATCTGTTAAACCCAAGTTCAGGGATTCTAGATCTGAGAGAAGATTCATGTTTATGTTTCAGATTTACAATGAAATGATCAGGGATCTGTTAAACCCGAGTTCAGGGATCCTAGATTTGAGAGAAGATTCGTGTTTATGTTTCAGATTTACAATGAAATGATCAGGGATCTGTTAAACCCGAGTTCAGGGATCCTAGATTTGAGAGAAGATTCGTGTTTATGTTTCAGATTTACAATGAAATGATCAGGGATCTGTTAAACCCAAGTTCAGGGATCCTAGATCTGAGAGAAGATTCATGTTTATGTTTCAGATTTACAATGAAATGATCAGGCATCTGTTAAACCCGAGTTCAGGGATCCTAGATCTGAGAGAAGATTCATGTTTATGTTTCAGATTTATAATGAAATGATCAGGGATCTGTTAAACCCGAGTTCAGGGATCCTAGATTTGAGAGAATTAAGATCCATGTTTATGCTTCAGATTTACAATAAAATGATCAGGGATCTGTTAAACCCGAGTTCAGGGATTCTAGATTTGAGAGAAGATTCATGTTTATGTTTCAGATTTACAATGAAATGATCAGGGATCTGTTAAACCCGAGTTCAGGGATTCTAGATTTGAGAGAAGATTCATGTTTATGTTTCAGATTTACAATGAAATGATCAGGGATCTGTTAAACTCGAGTTCAGGGATCCTAGATTTGAGAGAAGATTCATGTTTATGTTTCAGATTTATAATGAAATGATCAGGGATCTGTTAAACCCGAGTTCAGGGATCCTAGATTTGAGAGAAGATTCATGTTTATGTTTCAGATTTACAATGAAATGATCAGGGATCTGTTAAACCCGAGTTCAGGGATCCTAGATCTGAGAGAAGATCCATGTTTATGTTTCAGATTTACAATGAAATGATCAGGGATCTGTTAAACCCAAGTTCAGGGATTCTAGATTTGAGAGAAGATCCATGTTTTTGTTTCAGATTTACAATGAAATGATCAGGGATCTGTTAAACCCGAGTTCAGGGATTCTAGATCTGAGAGAAGATTCTAAAGGTGGTATACAAGTGGCTGGACTCACAGAGGTCAAAGCAAGGTCAACGGATGAGGTAAATATGGTTAACCCTTTCCCAAACAATAAAAGTTTAGGGTGGTACAATTTGAAAGCTGCTGTAGATGACAAAATTGGTGTTACTGCAGTTAAAAATTGTGAATAATATAGCCAAGAAAACATTGACGCAAAAGGAGAAATCTGATTATCAGCATTTTCTTATTTTGTCTCAATGTTTTCCCAAGCTTTTGCTTTGAGAGATACAAAAACAGGTCATTGGTTTGACATCTGGAATAGAAAAAGGTTTTGGGAAAACATGAGGCAAAGAGAAAAAAATGCTGGATTGAAATATTTCCATAAAATCTTTTTCTCTTCAGATATTTCCTTCATTCAATTAGATGCAGCATGTGATCATGTTACTGATTTCACCATGATATTGGCAGTTGCATTATAAATTAATTTTTAGCAATCACATAAAGTGGAGACAATGACGCAGCACTCCTTGAAAATTAATCATTTTATGTCAGTTCTAGAGCCTTTTACAAACAATTTTTGTCATTCAGAAATAGAAAAAAATTTTCTCTTAACAAATTCCCACGTAAGGATTCTTTTTTGACGCCCCCACAAGATAAAGGCTTGGGAAATTATTGTTTAAAATGAAGAAACTGCTTGTGACAAGCAATTTCTTTATTTTCCGCTTTGTTTTTTTTTACCACAATAGATCATTCACATGAAAGTGTCTTCCTAACAACATCTTTGAATTTGGTCCAATCTTAAATTTTGCTGACTGGTAAATTGGTAATGGATATGTCTCAATCCAGCTAATGACATTAAACAAGGCATTATGATAGTCACTATAACACCCGTTTTGTTTTAACTGTGTCTTCTAGAATTATGTATTGATTTTAAGATATCTTCATATGATTGCTTCTGAAAATGAATAAAAGTTGGTCAAAGATTAAGATCATGTTTGATAATGTTTCCACTCTTTATTACAATTGTAATGTTAAAAAAGTTCAATCACCATGATCAAAATATTATTTAAGGTTCCATGACTATGTCGACCACTTAACAAAACATATTATTGTACAAACATGCAAAAAGTAAATATTTTTGTAACTTTTGATTTACATTGTCAATTCACAGGTGATGAGACTTCTTGTCACTGGTAACAAAGAGCGAACACAAGAACCTACTGCTGCTAACAAAACGTCTTCTAGATCACATGCCGTGCTTCAAGTCATCGTCCGACAACAGAACCGTGTAAAGAATGTCATGCAGGAGGTCAGAACGGGGAAGCTGTTTCTGATCGACCTTGCCGGGTCGGAGCGGGCAGCTAATACACATAATCGTGGAAAGCGGATGGTTGAAGGTGCTCATATAAACAGATCCCTGCTGGCTCTCGGCAACTGTATCAACGCTCTCAGTAAGTACTGCACATATCTTAACCCATTACCAGATGACAAAATTTTGGACTGTTCCGATTTAAAAGATGTTGCAGACGAAAACTTCAGGTTGATGAAATGTTAAAAATATTTGGATGTAGGGGTAGAAAACATTGTGGAAAATGAAGAAATTGGGACAAGCAATTTCTTCATTTCCCACAATGTTTTCTACCTAAAATATTTTAAAGTTATTCACTTTAAATTGTTGTCTGCAGCATCTTTTATTTTTGACCAGTCTAAAAATGTGCTGTCTGGTAATGGTTTAATGCTTACTTTGATTATAGAAGTGGATTTTGTGAAGTTCTAACAGACTACAGACTTATAACCTTGGTATTCCTGGTTTGAACCCTGCTTCGCTCATTCTCGGCAACACTTCATCCATAGAAAATACATGCTAACAATCTTATACAAATCGAACAACTTGTAAGGTGAACTGAACACTAACATGTTGTGATTTAGTAACCTTAAAAGACATTTAGACAGTTTTACTGCCTTTAACATAAATTTACATCAATTTCCTTGAGTCTTGCATATTTTCTGAAGAACATAGAAAAATATCTGTGAAGTAACAAAACAAGATGTGTTTGTGAAACACTAAAGCCCCTGAAAATACTTATGTGAAGTTTTCAAGTTAAGTTTTTGGAATGATAGATGGACTGATAGACAGAGGGACAGACAGACTCGTGAAAAACAATATGCCCCTGATCTTTTGATACAGGGGAAAAAAGCTAATCATCGGCAACTACATGTGAAAGTTTGCATGTCTTCTTGCCTCAAAACAATAACAAGTAATTTAAACTTAAAAATAATGAATGTGTCATTAAAAAATTTCAACAGTAAAGATATTTTGGTCTTGAATCCTTATTTGTTGAGTAAAATATTGATGAGTGATTTCCCTGTAGGAATGCTTTAATGTAACACAACTTAGAGACATGACCTACCAGAATGTGTCATGCAATGTTCTCGTAAAACAATCATGATTTACTCCTGTCTGAGAAAAATGGTCTTGGTAATGCTTTTCAACAAAAACCTTGTAACTGCAGCTTAAGACAAGGTTTCTGTTGAAAAGCGACAATATATTTCCTATTTGTTCTACGGTTGTAAGCAACCTGAAAACATCTTAACCCTGTCCCAAATGACAAAATTTTAGGGTGATCCACTCAAAAACTGCCACAAAAGACGGATGTTATTATAGATATGATATTTTGTAAAATATGGCATAGAAAATATTGAGACAGAAGGAGTAACTGCTGGTTATCAGCAGTTTCTTCTTTTGTTTCAATGTTTTCCCAAGCCTTTTCTATTTGGGACGTCAAAACCAGGTCTTGTTTGTGAAAGGGTTAAACCATAGTAAGTTTATTAATGATATGATTGTTCATATAATTAAACCAACATCATTACCCTGTCTTCCCCTCTGAGATATGAAATAGACTTTTTATTCCAAGAGCGCCACCATACCCTTATGTTGTAGTGAATTATGGAATTTAATTAATTTATAATGAACGGCTTCTCCTTATAGTGCCAAACAAGATAAGACAGTTGTAGTATCAATATTTTATTGTTTGTGTCTGAGGAAGCTGGGATACTCAACTCAAACGGGATTTAACCCTTTCCAAACAATCTCTGCTTTTGATGTCCCACACAGAAAATATAAGCTTGAGGAAACATTGCACCAAGAAAAGAAAAAGCTAGAGAATACCATTTTCTTCTTTTGCCCCTATATTTTCTTTACTTTATCGTGATTTTGCTTCCTTATTTTCATCGGCAATGCCCAAAAGTTTTTCATTTTCCTTTTGTCTACATTTCAATTTGATATGAACAAGTTAGAAATTTTTTTATTTAAGTATAATGGTGTAACCAAGACACCGTTCTTCTAGGCATATGGGCCCAAAGAAATCTTTGAAAAAGAAGTATGAGTTGAACTTGATTATACTGGCACATATATACTGAATAAAGAAAGAAACTTCCACCAAGTTTGAATGAAGATATCCTTTACCTTAACAAACAAAACCTTTAACAGCTACTGCATATGATATATGTGTGTACATCTAAGTGGTACCATTGAACAGCTGAAACATACTTTGTAAAAGTTTCTTTTTTGGTTCAGTATATATAGAAATAAATTTTCATTATTTCAAACAATGATCATGACGTTGCCTTGTCAAACTCTTTGTTCTAAACATTTAGATCTGAATATTTATTTTCTCTAAACCTGTCAACTACATGTTTTCCAGTAAATTATAGATGAGTTAAAACATGTTGATTATACTTTTTTTGTCACGTTTTTACAGTTTAAAAATGCTTTTGTACATCCTAGTTAATATTTCATGACATAAATTTTCATGGTTTAGTGCAAAATATCTTAAATGTGTATAAAATTCATGTTTACTTAGAACAGTTTTGCACTGACCTTGTATTATTATCAGTTGATGACTTATTAATCTTGAAAAATACAAGAGTGTCAAGGACTCACATGTTTGTATGACATGTGATCCAGTTTATATCCGAGGTGCATTCTTTAGAGATATCTTTAGATTTCTTCAGATGTTTTAGGATAAAGCGTTTTTTAGAGCAAGACTTTTAAGATGTGCAATGGGGGCACCATTACCCTATACTTCGTACGGAACCCCTTGGTTAACTCTGTAGATCGAAACAATATAAGCGAGAATTGACCGAGTTGTTTCGATTGATTCATGGTACCATGCTAATGCTCCATACTTCATACAACTGACGCCATTATGACGTCATTTGTATGAAGTATGGAGCATTCGGAACACCTCGGTCAGAATCTTGTTCTTAAAAAAGCTTAATCGAAAACATCTTAAGAAATCTTAAAAAATCTCGCTCTAAAGAATGCGCCTGTGGTAACTGTGTCACATCTGAATGTTGACATTGACAAACATTGCCAGAACATTACTAGTTTCACCTTCTGTATGTCCAGCAGGCTATTGTCATGGCAGAGTGTCTTTTTCCTCTCCACCAATCCCAGGTTTTGTCCATCTATAAACTTTTTCTATGAAAATCTTCCCCTCAGAAACTTTTGTATGAATTTCTATGAGATAAACCAGATATGATCCTTTGGTAACCCTCTATCAGATATTACTTCAATAAATTTTAGTTGAACTACCGAAGCCTGGGTTATCTGCCTTTGCATTATTAAAAATAGTATTGAAAGTGAGCGATTTAGGACCATCTTGGTTCTCTTGTCTTCCTTTTCTTCAATGTTTTCCCCTGCTTTTACAATTATGTGCATCAAAATGTGTCCTTGTCATTGTTCAAGATTTACGAGGGGCGTTCATTAAAGATTTCCCCTGACCTACTTTCAGTTGAGGTAGGAAGTTGAAATTGTACACATACATTACCGTATACCTCTATAGGTCACATGAAAAATTGCAGCTCTGAAATGTAATTTGTTTCTCATTTCCGTGTGCTGAAGTTAAGTAAGGTAGCGTGATGGAGCAAGCAGTCATCAGATTCTTGTATTTCAAAGGTCGCACTCTAAAGGAGGAATCTGATGACATGAAAGAAGTTTGTGGGGATGATGTCCCATCATATGACTTTGTCAAACACTGGTATACTCAGTTCAAGTGTGGAAGTAAGTCTGTGGAAACAGCCCGAATCCTGGGCGCCCACAGTCTGTCATTGATGATGCCACCATAAAGTCAATGCAATGTTTCGGGTACAATCTACGGTGTTCTACAGAACAGGTCTCCAAAATTGTATTAAATTGTGGCAGAAGTATGTCTCTTTGGCTAGAGGCCATGTAGAGAAAGATTAACATTTGTGCCAAGTTTCAATTCTCTATACTTATTGGAAGTAGGTTAGGGGAAATCTTTAATGAACGCCCCTCGTAGATGTCAGCAATTTAATCAGGGACTCACATTTGAATTTGACATTAATTTTGTTGATATGAAAGCAGTAATATATAGGGTAAGTGAAAAATGGTGTTGAATTGCATCCATTAAGACTTTGTATTTTACTTGGTATTTTTAATTCTCACAACTATTCAACTTTTTTCCTAACAAGACCTGGTTTTGATGCTTGTAAAGCAAAAGGCTTTAGATAAATGGACAAAATGCTGATAACCAGAATTTCCTTCTTTCGCTTCAATATTTTTTGTGCTATTTTGTTTACAAAATCTATATTTTTCAACATCAAATATCTTGTCTGTAACAGTTTTGAAGTTCGAGTTGTCAAAATGTTTGCCATTTGGAAAAGAGTTAGATATCTTTTTTAAGACGGAGATTTATTTGATCATATTACATTAATTTTTTAAGACTGGTTAGATCATGGAGCGTAAATAACAAAGATATTGGTACATCAACATGTTTTTTGTAAGCAGCTTACAACTTCTTATCTATTTTAGACTAAATTGTGTCAATGTCAAGGTCATACATTTAATTGAGATTAAGATAAGTCTTCATAAATTATCCAGTTTTTTTCTTAAATATTTTTCACAAGAATTAAATGGAAGAATTTAAAGCTTAAAAGACAAAAATAATCATGAAGAATTAAAAAACAACAATGGTTTTGTTGTGTCAATCAGAGAACATAAATTTTGTATGTTTGGCCAAAGTAAAGTTTAACAGAATTTTCTACCAAGTTTGTACAAGTATGATATTTGTCAAAGCTTTCAGTCAATGAAACTAGAAATTCTGGTAATCAGCATTAAAATTTTATATGATACTATCTTCTGATGTTTTTAAATTTCCATTTACTAGTGTCCTCAGAAAAGGTTGGTGGTAAAGTCTAAAATTGGTTTGAAAAGACTTGAATTTCCATATTTTTTGTATCACTGTACTTGTAACATTTTCAAAAATGTTTTGAAAATTGTGAAATTTGATATGCCATTAAGGCAATCAGGCATGAATTTAAAACTATGAATAAATGATGAAAGCAACAGCTCATTAATTAACCCTTTCACAAACAACAACAATTTAGATTGCTCTATTTTCAATGCTGTTGCAGACTACAAAGTCAATATTAGTGAAAATTGAACTTTTGTTCATGATATCCCCAAAAATATTGAAGGCAATGAAGAAAATGATGGTCACCAGCGTTTTCTTCTTTTGTCCTAATGTTTTCCCATATCTTTCTTTCAAGGGATGCCAAAACTAGGTTTTGTTTGGGAAAAAGGGAACAAATTATGACTTTGTACCCAGTATAGTGGAATATGGCTAAAAGCTATTAAAATGCTGCTTATTAGCTCACCTGAGCACGAAGTGCTCGAGGGGAGCTATTGTGGTCACTCACCGTCCGTCGTCCGTCTGTCCGTCTGTCCATCCGTCAACAATTTCTTCAAACATCTTCTTCTCCAAAACTAACAGGCCAATTTTGACCAAACTTTGCAGGAATGTTCCTTGAGTGACCCTTCTCAAAACTTGTTCGCGGATTTTTGATTCGTCAAAAAATGTGGGCGTGGCAGGGCGGGGCTTATCGCACTTAGAGAAATCCTAAGAAAATTCTTTAAAAATCAACCATTGTTCCAATTTGAACCAAACTTGGCAGAATTGCTCCTTGAGTGACCCTTCTCAAAACTTGTTCTCAGATTTTTGATTTGTCAAAAAACGTGGCAGGGGCAGGGAGAAAGGGGCTTATCGGACTTAGAAAAATCATAAGAAAATTCTTTAAAAATCAACCATTGTTCCAATTTGAACCAAACTTGGCAGAATTGTTCCTTGAGTGACCCTTCTCAAAACTTGTTATCAGATTTTTGATTCGTCATAAAATGTGGCAGGGGCAGGGAGAAAGGGGCTTATCGGACTTAGAAAAATCAGAAGAAAATTCTTTAAAAATCAACCATTGTTTCAATTTGAACCAAACTTGGCAGAATTGTTCCTTGAGTGACCCTTCTAAAAACTTGTTCTCAGATTTTTGATTCGTCAAAAAAATGTGGCCATGGCAGGGAGAAAGGGGCTTATCAGACTTAGAAAAATCATAAGAAAATTCTTTAAAAATCAACCATTGGGCCAATTTGAACCAGACTTTGCAGGGATGTGCCTTAAGCCATTCTTTTTAAAATGTGTTCACAAATATTTTCATTTGTAAAAAATTGTGGCCGTGGCAGGGAGAAAGGGGCTTATCAGACTTAAAAAAATCTTAAGAAAATTCTTTAAAAATCAACCAATGGGCCAATTTGAATTAAACTTGGCAGAATTGTTCCTTGAGTGACCCTCTTCAACATTTGTTCATAAATTTATAGTTTCGTCAAAAAATGTGGGTGTGGCAGGGCGGGGCTTATCTAACCAAGAGAAATTGTTAAAAAATTCTTCAAAAATCTTCTTCTCCTTAACCATAGGGCCAATTAAAACCAAATTTGGCAGGAATGTTCCTTGGCTGACCCTTCTTAAGATTTGTTCGCGGATTTTTTATTCATCCAAAATTGTGGGCGTGGCAGGTCAGCATTTACCGGACTTGGAGAAATCATAAGAAAATTCTTTAAAAATCAACCATTGGTCCAATTTGAACCACATTTGGCAGAAATGTTCCTTGGGTGACTTTTTTCAAAAATTTTTCTCAAATTTTTTATTTGTCAGAAAAAATTGGGCGTGGCTTATCGGACTTACAAAAATCCTACGAAAATTCTTTAAAAATCAACCATTGGCCCAATTTGAAGCAAACTTTACAGAAATGTTCCTTGAGTGACCCTTTTCAAAATATGTTGGCAAATTTTGTATTGGTCAAAAAAAGTTTGCATTGCAGGGCGTGGCTTATCAGACTTGGAGAAATCATAAGAAAATTCTTTAAAAATCAAGCATAGGGTCAATTTGAAACAAATTTGGCAATGATGTTCCTTGAGTGACCCTTTTCAAAATTTGTTTGCAAATGTTTGATTCGTCAAAAAAAGTGGGCGTGTCTTAAACTTCTTTCAGGTGAGCGATATAGGGCCATTCTGGCCCTCTTGTTTTTATTGCATCCAGTGAACCGTTGGTGGTATATGATTAAGCCTATTATGTTTTTAGCTGCTGCCCTATCAACAATAATTCAGCCAAGATTGGGATGAAACACCTTTATTGCAGTTGACACCATCATGGATCAGGATTAGCCTGTTTATACATGAGGACTGATCAATATCCATGTTCTCTCATATCCGCTTTGTTCCCTGTATCAATAGGGATTGATTTCATCAAATAAACAGGGACATTGACTCGGACAAACACAATGTTATTTACCTATCTAGACATGTAAAATTGACCTATGTTAAGCACAAAATCAATCCATATTAAAAGAGCAACATTGATTCTTATTAAACTGCATATGATCACAGGCTGGTCTGCTTCTTTGGTGGTCTTAAATGGCATAAGTGCCTTGTTTCCAGATTCTTGCCCTGTGCATCATGGTCTGTCAAGCGTGATACAAAACCTGATTCCATCAATCAATTATTTTCCTGGCAACAATATCATAACAAACTGCTGTGAAATATTGACATTTGACAAGTGTCATCATTGAATTATTGCTATTAATTAATTAACTCTCTTATCATCACATTATGGGTGACCCACGGCCTATATTCAGCTACTAGTTCACCCTATTTCATTGAATTGAATTAAGCACTGATCTGGGAAGAGGTTTGTAATGGCTTTTGAGAACAACATGATTATAGATCAGCCTGTGCATATGCACAGTCTGATCTAGATCCATGCTGTTCCCGAATATTCATGATTAACTTTAGCAACTGTTGGAGCACATATGAATATAATTTGATTTAGATCCATATAAGGGGCCCCTTTTCCAGATCCAGGCTCAAATCTATAACATGCTATAAAGTATATAGCAGAGAAAGCCATAGAAAACTTTTAGTATAAGAAGATATATATACAGTCACACACACACACAATGTTGGTTTTTGTCTTTATAATTCAATTCAGAAAAAAATATTTGCAGTAGGCGTACATACATTTCTGTTGTTTTCAAACACTGGATTATTAGAAAAAAATATGTTCATTATACAAGTAATGACGCTCAAATTAATCATTGTGTTATCAAACTTTATTAGTGAAGCTTTGTTAACTTTTAATGGAAATTTAACAATCAAATCCCATGAGAGTATCAGTTTTCATGTACTTTATAGAAATGGTCATAGGGAGCCATTATCAGTGGCAATTAATTGATTTTTATGCCCCCTGTGTCCATACTGTTTTACGGGTGTCTGTGTCTGTCTGTCTATCCATCTAACTGTCTGTCTAGCCGTCTGTCAGTCCGAATCTTAGCGTGAAAACTTAACATTAGTCATTTCAGGGGCATTCATGTTTCACAAACACATCTTGTTACTTTTATGATAAAAAAGCTTTAACCTTTTGGACCAGTCTCTTGGCCTATTGATAAAATTCCTCAGTAAAAGAAGTAAACAAAGTTGTATGATAACAGATTAGTTAATATCAGGCACTACATGTCCGGCTTTGGTGAATGGAACAGCTTCCATAGATTATATTGTTGCTTTTCAACAAAAACCTCATAACTGCAGCTTAAAACAAGCTGCAGTTAAGAGGGTTTTGTTGAAAAGCAGCGATATATCATTCTGCGAACTTTTTAAATCATTCAGAAATGAAACCCTAGTTTTGGTTGACCTTGATGCTATTTGGTGGGTCAACTGTTATCAACCATTAACCTGATTTATTTTGACAAATAAATGACCAAAATGGAACAGGCTTACTGGGTATTAATTATATGACCAGATGGGGTCCATTAACATAGCTTTTTGATGCTTTGTGTTATTTGATCTGTCATATAGAAAACTGGGGTAAATGATTTTGTAATAAAAGTTATGAATTAAAAAAAGTATAGGCTCGTGAGAATGTCAATCTTAATAGTTGATATTTGATTTTCATACAGTAGATACATAAATGAAAACTGCATAATAATTATCTTAATGTGCTAATGGAAAAACACATCAAAAAGTAACTATGACATTATAACATTAATTTGGAAACACATTCTTGCAACTTAGATTAATCCTTGACTTTGCTTCCCGAAGAAACTGCGCAAGTATAGTGTAACAGACTTCAGCGGAGACATCTGCATAGGCAATGAAACCCACTTCAGCCATGTGAACTTCAACTCAACTAGTGAACTTTGCCAACAAAGATAAAGTTGTAAAAACATGTAGATAGATAAAAGCGTAACAACAAGTTCAGCTAAAGAAGATCAAACAGGAAACCTTCTGCTGGAAAGGCTTACATTGAAATCCCTTAAAGTTGGGCATCAAGAGTGTCACTGAAAATTCAACCCTTTTTATAAAAAAAATCTTTCTACTTTCAGCTGACAAGCATGGTAAAGGCTACATCAACTACAGAGACAGTAAACTGACCCGTCTACTGAAAGATGCGCTCGGCGGTAACTGTAAAACCGTGATGATCGCACATATCTCCCCATCAAGCATTCACTTTGAGGAGTCCAGAAATACGCTGGTGTACGCTGATAGAGCTAAACATATCAAAACTAAGGTAAGGCCTACTCTAAGACGAAATTTATTTTTGTAACATAATAAATAAGTATTGCCACTGAAGACTGTTTTGTGCAGAAGTGTGCAAATGTGGGTATATAATAACCATTATTAGTACTGGAAGTATTTGTTTCATTGCACATACTTTTCGTTTCTATAAAGATTTCCTAAACATTGCATAACAGTGTCTTCTAAAACGTGGTCAGGTGCTACGTTGAATCAAACCATTTTAGATGATTACCAGAGTTCAAAATTAATGTTGATTGTAATTTCAGGTACGCAGAAATGTGACAGATGTTGCGTTCCACATTGCCCAGTACACAAACATCATCGCAGAACTGCGTGAAGAGATCATGCGACTACGCAGTAAACTAAACAACCCAACACAGAGTGCGGGGAGAAAGTCTAATATAGCCGATATACACTCTGTACAATGTAAGAAAATCCTTTTGATTTTGAGCTTAACCAAGCACAACTTGCTCTGGATTAACAATTTGTGATCCTTGATATCTTTTCTGACCTCTGTCATGGAGTAATCTTTGTGCAGTTTCAACAAATTCAGCTGCTTAATCTTTGTCATGCTTACTTTGATCGTAGATAATTTTGATCCTGAGAAAGATGCCTTTTAATTTGTTGTCCTTCAAAGGAACAAAAAAGGTGAAAGGGTTCTAAGTGACAATTCCAATTAGTTCTTTCAAGATAACAACATAGGTCCAATTTTTGTTCCAATTGAATTTGATGACTCTTTTTGAAAACATGAAAGAAAAATCATAAATGGCATTGTCCTTTTTTTAAAACTATAGAAGTAAAAATTGACTCAATACGAACTGTAGCTAGTGTTCACATAACAGTGCCTATGATTCCCTCATATTTCCTCCCCAGCTGAAGTGCTAGAGGCGAAGCGTAATGCAGACAGAGAAGAACTCAACAAGGTGAAGGAGCAGCTGCTGATATCGTTCAAGGATCAGATGGAGCTGAGGAAGAGTTTGATGGAGTTGAACAATGCCACGATGGAGATAAGTCTGGAGACTAACAGAAACCAGATGATCATCAGCGAGTATGTATCTATATCTTGTACTGTTGTAATCATTATTGTATGGTAAATGTAGAGCAAGATAGGTGTAATCTGAACAACGCCACGATGGAGATTAGTCTGGAGACCAACAGGAATCAGATGATCATCAGCGAGTATGTATCTATAACTTGTACTGTTGTAATCATTATTGTATAGTAAATGTAGAGCAAGATAGGTGTAATCTGAACAACGCCACGATGGAGATTAGTCTGGAGACCAACAGGAATCAGATGATCATCAGCGAGTATGTATCTATAACTTGTACTGTTGTAATCATTATTGTATAGTAAATGTAGAGCAAGATAGGTGTAATCTGAACAACGCCACGATGGAGATTAGTCTGGAGACCAACAGGAATCAGATGATCATCAGCGAGTATGTATCTATAACTTGTACTGTTGTAATCATTATTGTATAGTAAATGTAGAGCAAGATAGGTGTAATCTGAACAACGCCACGATGGAGATTAGTCTGGAGACCAACAGGAATCAGATGATCATCAGCGAGTATGTATCTATAACTTGTACTGTTGTAATCATTATTGTATAGTAAATGTAGAGCAAGATAGGTGTAATCTGAACAACGCCACGATGGAGATTAGTCTGGAGACCAACAGGAATCAGATGATCATCAGCGAGTATGTATCTATAACTTGTACTGTTGTAATCATTATTGTATAGTAAATGTAGAGCAAGATAGGTGTAATCTGAACAACGCCACGATGGAGATTAGTCTGGAGACCAACAGGAATCAGATGATCATCAGCGAGTATGTATCTATAACTTGTACTGTTGTAATCATTATTGTATAGTAAATGTAGAGCAAGATAGGTGTAATCTGAACAACGCCACGATGGAGATTAGTCTGGAGACCAACAGGAATCAGATGATCATCAGCGAGTATGTATCTCTATACTTGTTGTAAACATTTGTTTCATATTCATAAAAAAAATTGTAACATTGGTATTTCCTTTAGCCCTTTCCCAAACAAGACCCGGTTTTGAAGTCCCTAAGAAAAAATGCTTGAGAAAACATTGAGACAAAAGAAGAAACTGCTGATAACCAGCAGTTTCTCCTTTTGTCTCAATATTTTCTGTGCATTGTTTTACACAAATACTATATATTTATCAACATTTATTTTTCGTCTGCAGCAGCTTTCAAATTGGACCAGTCCAAAATTTTGTAGTTTGGGAAAGGGTTAGTTTACTTGATAGATCATGGGACTTGAGACTAAAGTCTGAAGTCTCGTGTGAATCTGCAATCAACTAGATATTCTTTTGAATAAAGTAAAATGATGGAATTGTTAAATGTCTTTCTTCTTTTGCAGATGGGAACTTGAATTTGCTAAAGCCAAGAAATCTGACAACCCACATAAAAGTTTGGATACTTTAGTTGATGGTATGTATGTCAGGTGTAAATGACGAATGCCCATCACAAATTATATGATTTCTATCAGGTGATATGTGCTTTCTATAAATAAAAGGTGCTGCTATACCAGGTCAATATTTTTGTAACAGATCTGTTTCAAAGTAAAGAAGGTTTTCTAAATATGTAGATCTACTCCATCTGATGGTTAATGTCACTATTTTTCTCAGATTGTTCTTCATGATGAGCAATAAGTCAAACATAGACAATGTCTTTAAATTTGTCTTTTAAATTGTTGATAAGGTTTATGAAAGGTGTTTCTAATGCATCTAAGTCACTAATTCGTATGATATTTATCCAGAGAACAATAAGGCTCTAGAGATGGCAGGTGTAGGTACAGATGAGATAGAGGGAGCAGAGGAAGCAAAAACTGCTAAAGAGGAGCTGAAAGTTTTACACGAGGAGAAATATAGGACGGAGAAAATACGGGCAACTGTGAAGAAAGAGCTAGAAACTGCCAGAATGAAAACAAGGAAACTAGAAGAGGTATGTACAATGCTTTTGAAAAATTGATTTGTAGGTTGATACATGTACATGTATTAATAATGAATGTTGATTTGAAAATTTGAAAACAGTATAATCTGTGTGCCAGTATATCAACCTTGCATAAGGAGCAGATGACTCAAATTGGTAGTTTTTAGGTAAAAGATGTGTAAGTTACCGTTTTTTAGTTTCACCAGCCATCCCATTAGAACTAAATACAACATCTACCTATAATATGTGTACATCTGTTTGTGAAAAGCACCCTTTTTAGACCAGCTTTGTAAGTCATTATATGAGAAAGAATTACATTATATTGTAAATGTGACTTTTGGGTGTATTTGGTAAATGCTTTCATGACAAGTAATTCTTAAACACTTTCCAGACAATACCTCAGCGTATCAAGTCAGAAGACCAGAAGGAGGTTCTGCGTTTATTATGTAAAGTACACGAACTGGAGATCCACAATACAGAGGTTCAATCCTCGTGCCTGCTGCGCGACTTCCAGATCAAGAAGAAAGACATGGTGATATCACGATACAGACAACATCAGAGTCTGTGTGATCAGATTATACATAAACAAAAACATCTGATTGAAGGTAGGGGATTGCCTGACGCAACCTTTATTTTAACTGGATGATAATATTTTGAATTTCGAAGGTGTTGTGATTGACAAATCAGTATGTTTTTAAGAGCAAAGAATATGACACTATTATTACAATAATTGAGAATTGACATCTTCATTTCCTATGTATTTAAACAGTAATTGAATGTCATCATTCAAAGAATTGAGTAAATCTGCCTGTATGTGTGTAATTTACAGGATAACATGATTTAGAAGGATGCACTATTTACTAATCCACCTCCTACTTAAAGAAAAATTGACATACATTGTGTATTTTGAATTTTTTTGAAATATCAACTAACCATTTAGAATTATTAGATCTCTAATTCATTATAATTTCAATTTAGACCTTTGAGATGTGTGTAAACACTATTTCCCTGTTTTCAGCGAATCATGTGAAGATATCCAAAGAGTTAGAAGAATTGATAGAAGCGTACAAGATGGAGAGACATTTACAGAGGGAGGATTCTGATACTAGCCTCGGATCTGACTTGAAGGTATGGTGGAACATTATCGTTGAATACCTTTAAGCATCTACCAGATGACAAAAGTGTAGGCTTTTCAGAATTAAAGGATCAAGTTGCAGGTGGCAAATAGAATTCAAGATGATACATCATAAAGGACACAAATAGTTAGAAGAACATACTGATCTCCATGTGGGACAGCAACCATTAGTTACAAGTGTAATGTACTCTTTCTAAAAAGGGCTATACATTTTTGTACCTCTTGCTTCAACTTTCCATGTACCAAGATCAATGTTATTATGATTTTCAGTTTATTTAATCAGCAAAATCAACTACTCTTTTCCCAATGACTGATGTTGCAGAGCATATAAACAATTCTTTCATTTAATAAAGGTGAAGTGACAATGATATCTGACATGTACAATTTATTACAGGTGAATGGTTTACTAGAGGTAGATCAGTTGAGTACACTGACAGAAGAGACAGAACCTATAGCCAGCAGACGACAGAGACACGCTGACTTACGCAGAACGTGAGTCTGATTTTATTGTTTGATTATGAATAAGTAACAAAATATATTGTAGATCTATGCTCATTTAAAAGTATTCAAAGTTTTTTCCTGTCAATAAAGACAAACATCTGGGATGAGTATCCATGGACCAATGAGCATTTTGTGTCTATCAAATTTATATATACTTTATCACACCATTAAAGAATTTTAGGAATATTTTTTTCCAATTTAGCCTGTTATCCTTTTTAACAGTAATATATTAATCAAGCACATTAGGTTTGTGAATTTAATAGGTACAATCTTCTTTCAGGAATTCCGATGACAACATATTCCAAAGTCCTCGTAAGCTTGACAATGCCAATGTTAAGTATGGAGGCAGTAGTTCACGGTTGAATGAACCTCATCCTGTATCTGGGGCATGGAGAAATCCGTCAAATCTGAGTGGTGAGATTGATCGTCTCACACCGCCGAACATACCCACAATACGAGAAACACCGCCGGCTCCATCCAGAATATCGTACAGTGATCGTAACACAATAGTCAGCAACACTCGAAGCATTGCAGCATTGGCGGCGAAGAAACGCAACAAAGCACAAAGTAATTTATTAAACTTGGAGAGACAAAATAATGCAGAGACTCGTTCATTGTATCGACCAAATAACGATAGACTTAATAATGACGAGAGAGATGCGTATCTCACACCGAGTAGGCTCGATAAACATAATAAACGATATAACAGTGATAACCCATATGCTTCATTGAGTAAAGCACCGAGCGATGATAGTTTGTCCATCGTCACAAAACACACAGCCATGTCCGAGCATTCGTTACCCCCGCTGAGACGTGTCGGTGAGAATGTTGACAGGAACCGGAATGTCAGACAATGGGTACCAGTAGAAGCTGGAGCCAAGAAGAAAAAGAAGAAGGAACCATCCTACACACATCAGGTATGAAATACTTATAACATCAAAGTAATGTAATGAATCTACCATTTGTGTGGTTGGTAAGCTAAACTAATGGAGATTAGGTTTTCTGAAAGAAAATAGTCCTACTTATCAGAATGTTTGATTTTTCCTTTCCATAGTAGTTGAAATAATCTTCAGATTCTAAAGACATAGTGTAGCATGCAGTTGACTCATTGTGTGTGGGTATATTCATTTAGTGCCATTATCAATCCATTCATTGTAGTTGAGTTTGTGTAAGATAATTGTTCTTATGTGTACAATAATTATTCATTTAAGATACCTTATGGTAGTCAACCCCTAACGAGATTCGCACGACATCGGAATTATTTGGGAGCGATCGAAAACATTTGGCGGTGGAACTCTCCAACGTCTAATGTTTACCACTGCGCCCGAATAGGTTCGGATACGTAACGAGGCCTCTCGAAAAAAGCCGATGTTTTATGAATCTCAAAATGGCAACTTTACATGTACATGTATTCTACATTAAAAGGAACATTCCTTTGAATGTCATGTTACATGTACCTACATAAATTTTATTTTAATTTCAGTTTTTGAAGAAGAACCAGGGCAAACATGCCAAGAATCGACGCATTAATGATGATGGTTATAGACAGAAAACTAGCAGTGATAAAGGTAGCATGTCTGTACTTAAATATTGTACAGTTTAAATCTAGATAGACAGTAAAGTGAATGTCCAGCCTGCTTAACCCATTACCAAACAACAAAATTTTAGCCTAGTCCAAACTCATAGGTGTTGCAGACAACAAGGTCCATTGAACAAAATTTAACATTTTTTGGTCTTTCTTCGTAGAAAACATTGTGGGAAATGAAGAAATTGCTTGTCACAAGCAATTTCTTCATTTTCCACAATGTTTCCAAAGCCGTTATTTTGTGGGGCGTCCAAAAGCTCTGGACAATCTGAAAAGTGCCTGCTTAATCATTGTAGAAAAGTTCAGACAGAAATTACAAGTTTGAAACCCTCAGGAAAAAGGTTAAATGTTGCTGTAAAATTTGTAATAAAACAAAGCTTTTAGTATGATTACATTTAGTTAAAACTTTAAGAGCGCATTGTTAGTACAACTTTATTTGGTTTGCTTTTATATTATAGACATCTTTAGCAGAAAGTTTTTACAAAAGATCAGAATAGTAGAGATTGGTCTTTGCCCAGTGACTATCTATTCTAACAGACATTCCAGTCTTTCATATGAGACTTTCAAATGAGTACCAACAATATAGGGTTTGATTATCAATGAATGAATTACTGTATATTGAAAAGCCATTACCCTCTCTCGTCTGCAATCTTTACAAGCATTTAGTTTGAATGTGTTTCTTTTTATTTCAGATTTTGATTCCATCTCGATGAAGAAAAGAAGAGGTAAATTGAAATTATTCTTCATCACATGTATATCTAATTCTTTAACCCTATCCCAAATAGCAAGATTTTAGGGTAATCCACTTCAAAAACTGCCACAAACGACAAAATGGAAGTTATTAAAGATATGATTTGTGTAAAATATGGCACAGAAAATATTGAGACAAAAGGAGAAACTGCTGGTTATCAGCAGTTTCTTCTTTTGTTTCAATGTTTTCCCAAGCCTTTTCTATTAGGCAAAACCAGGTCTTGTTTGGGAAAGTGTTAAACGCTTTTAAAAAAAGCGCTGGTTTTGACATCCCTTACAGAAAAGGTTTGGGAAAACATTTAGACAAAAGAAGAAAATGCAGATAACTAGCAATTACTTTTCATCATAACAGAATGTTTATACTTGATTGTAAATAAATGTTGAGTGTCACAAGACAGCTTTCAACAGATTTAAAGGTAACATGTTTTCCTTCTTGAGTTAATAACTTATCATTTTGGAAGCTTGTACCTCTCTTGATATCCAAATGCAATTATACTAGAGTAGTGGATTAGAGGGGGAAAAGGTATTCTTAACCCTATGTTGTGGGTAATTATTTGAGTCATCTTGATGAAACAATTCCAATGAGTTCCCACAACATAGTGATTGATGAAGTTTATTGTATATATCAGTCCTATTTCCTGTTATCATTGTTGAGTTGAGTTAATTCTTGGATTATTTTCATACTTCCAGGTCAGACATTTATCCCGGAGACGTCCAACTCTAATACACCAAACAGCAACAACAACAACAACGTTGGGAAATCCAAACGACCCCCACCCACCATTCCTGCCTATAAGAAAGGGGACATCACCATTACAGGATTCAGTCTACCTAGATATTGATTATTTACAAACGTGAACAAACAGTGTTAGGGCTTAGTGCAAAACTACAAAACAGTTAGGAACGGACTTAAGTTAGCCCATCACTAATTAGATTCATGTGACGTCAGAATATTCATATGTTATAAACATTTGTAATACATCCTATAAATCCACAAGCCAAAATTGACAGTGGCGTAGTTTTGTGTTTACTGTTTCTAAACCAATAAACTCTTCTCATTTGTACCGTTTACAATGTGCACGTGATAAATGAACAGGTTGATTGGTTGTAAACGATAAACACAATTATACGTCACTTTCAAATTTCGCTGGTGGAATAGTATCTTTACAGACACGTTATAAATCGTAAATAATTGCCATTTTCCTGCACTGAATATTTATGATGTTGCCCGATAAATTCTGACATAATGTGAATCTCCTAAGGCGTGGACTACCTTAAAGTGAAGATCATTGTGAGTATTTGTATGTACAAAGAGATGTATGCTACTTCAAGATGAATAACAGGGATTAGCTATTTACCGTCCAAGCTTGATTTTCAGATGGAAGTAAGAATGTGACATAGACTGTATAATGTAGGCATAACGCCGAGTAAACTTTTTCATAGCAATGCATTATTTTAATATTGCATTTATGGCACATGGCACTTGTCCTTCAGTGCAATTCTTTCTGGTAAAAACAATTACATGTATAGGAAATACTGGTACATAAATGTACAATTACATTGATTTTAAGATAATACTTTTATTATATTCTAAAATCTTATTGTAGTGATAATCCCAGGTTTTGTCTGCTTAGAATACAGCAGGCATCATAGACATAGATCAGCCTGCATATACATGCAGTCTACACTACCTGTAAATTTTTTTTATTCTCTCAACCTAGACTTTTTCATGTCATGATTTTTGTGGTTTGATTGATGACAAACGTATATTGTGTAACAAAATTGCGTGCAAATAGGGCCTCTTTCAATTGTGTTTTTTGTCCGCATTTCAAATCATGGTCAATTTTTATTCTGACTATTTTTTAAAAAAATTAAGCTCATGCCTGTTTCCGTCCAGCTTTGCATGAACTCATGAAACAAGATGTCTCAGCCTGAAAGGTACAGATAAGAGGGGTATAATGGCATTTTTAAATGCAACATATTTATTGTTGATCAAACCCTATATTGAGGGCACTCTTTTCATCAGTTGTTATGCAGTCCTTTATTTAGAATGATAATTATGTGAGAATTATCATTTTTTGATTCCGTCCTATTTGTATGTTATATTATTATTTATGAGTAATGTGCAAATATAATTTTTTACCTAATGTTCAGGGATTGGTTTTTGAGGATTTATCAATTGTAAGTGAAAATGCAGAAAGATTATAGAAACCTTAATTTTTATTTGTGAAGATATTTAACCTCATAATCCTGTTTTGTCCACAGCTTTGGCTGGCATTATAGGCTAAGATCAGCTTGCGTAGATGTGCAGTCTGATCTTAGCCTACACTGCCCGTTTTCTGCTTGATTATTTGGTTACTATTGCTGAGAAAAATGAAACAAACTGATTGAAATGGCTCTTAACTTGGCAATTTGTTTGAAATGCAAATGAAGCTTAGCAAGGCAAAGCCTAATTGTTTATAGAGAATTGGATGAAGTTACCATTCTACACTAGTTTTCACACAGGGAGGTGTCTCACTTTCAAGTAGTTGTTGTGCAATTTCAAATTTTGTTTACCATTTAAAAGGAAAGATCTTTTAGGGACAGATTTTGAATAATTGAAAAGGTATGTTCTATTCTTTCTACAATATCAGTCACTTACAGAAAATATTCTGTTCTGAAAAAGTTGCAAGATTTTACTGAATTGTAAAGGTTAACAAAAATCTCCAACATCAGCCCATTGTTCAGAAAGACAAAACCTTTGCCGTTTCATTCGAAATACTCGGTCAATTCTGTCAATTTTGTGTCAAAGAAGTTGCGGCTGTTGCTAACGTTAGCTAACGTTTTGTCTTACTGATCGCAGGGGGAAATCAATCTTCAAGGAGACTTAACCATACCTTGTAATGTTAAGTGTTTCTGTTGATTTGTTTAAGGTGTGTGTTGCACATTTTCGTTTTGTTTTCGTGTTGTTTAAGTGAGACACATAGGAAAGGGCATTTTGTGTGAAATTATGACAAAGGGGGATCTGCATCAGTTCGTTCTATAGTTGCTACAAATATTTTACACGAGCAGTTTTACTTTTTTGTTTTACTTTTTTGTCGTTCGAAAAAAGAAAATGTAAATGATCAAAATTAATGTCTAAGATTGAAATTAATTTCGATCTTATTCTTTGCATTTTGTTGATCTAATATATCTACATCTTTAAGATCTATGATTAGATATCCCAAATACTGAGATGAGCACATTGAAAAGATTTAGATGTGACTTGTCACACTAACTGTAACTCGTTTTCTGCAATTTCTTCACTGACAAATGCATTAGATTTTGTATACCCGGTATTTAGTTATGTTTGGGAGAAGTAATAAAAGAGTTTATCAAAATTATTAACTCTTCATTTTGAAAACATGATATTATTTTGTGACTGTGATATTTCTTAATTTGAAATAAACATGATTGTGTGTCTTTCCAAGCAATCTCGATCAGTCTATAATTAAACCATGTTGAAAACCAGATATTCATTACATTTGTCACTTTTCAGCAAAACCTCATAACTGCAGCTTGATTCAAGCTGCAGTTACAAGGTTTTTATTGAAAAGCAGTGATATATTATGTCATCTGGTTTATAATATGGATGTTAAACATGTATGTTATTTATGCTGTTAAAATGATGTGTTACATATTCATTAAATCATGTTACACTATGAATGATTTAAGCGAATATTAGGGCAATATGATATATTACTAATTGGTTAATATGTTGATCCTGAATTTTCCTTCAGTAATTCAATTTTGGTGAAGAAGTTGATGATTTAACCCATTACTAGACAGCAAAATTTTAGGCGTGTCTAGATTGAAACATGTTGCAGACAACATTTCAAGTTGATGAAGCTTTAAAAATATTTCCATTTTGTGTTGGAAAACATCGTGTTATATGAAGAAATTGCTTGTTACAAGCAATTTCTTTATTTTCCACATTTTCCCTCCGAGCCTTTTCTTGTGAGGGAGTCAAAAGGCATCATTGTGCAAATATGGGTCAAGAATAATGTTTATAGAATTCTGATTTACCCAAAGATTTTTAAGATATTATTTTGATCCATGTCTGATTTGTTATCATCAATTATTTTTATTTGGACAGATTTCTAGACAAGTGTCCTAATTCATGGGTGCTGCAGACCATAAAAGAGATGTTGCAAGAAAAATAAGGGTGTCACTTTGTGGCAAAGAAAATAGTGAGAGAAAAGGAGAAATTAATGGTTATCAGTAGCTCCTCCCAAGGCTTTCAAAAGATTTTGCTTCTAGAAATGTCAAAACCAAGGATTGTTTGGGATTAAGAAACAAAGAAGGACTTTTACAATTTTTCAGGAAAAGAAAACAATGCTGGTAATCAGCATTAATTTTTAACCTTCCCTTGCAATGTTTTCTATGCTGTAACCTGGTGATTTCTTCATCAGTAAACGCTGATTTTGTTGTCTGCAACTCCTTCCAATTTGAATCAGCCGTAAACATTGTCGTTTGGAACATGATTGAATATGGCCATCCAATATTATGTAAACATGTTGACTGTGATTAGATTTATAGATCAGGATCAAACTGTTATAATACACATTCCATTGTTAGATGATTTAATGTACATATTTTATGACTACTTGAATTAAAGCTATTCTCTAATTTACTGAACATGTCATTTTCTTACAATCCTGAATAACATATCTTGCTCATCAGAAAAATATTGTAGAGCATAATTGGCTTGGCTTTTCCCGACTCCTAAAACTGAGAAATTGATCATGATAAGAATATGGCTGATCAATATCACTCTGTTTTCTTTTGCAGTTTCAAAGTCCTGTCAGTATTTGAAGCCTTTCTTTAAAGTTTGTCTAGATATTGGTGGAAAAGCATCAATATTTTTCACATCGTTATTTGAGATTTTGTTACCTATGTACAAATCCAAGTCAATAGAACCACTAAGCAGGGATCTTTATGACATTTGAGACTGCATGGATCTTGATCAGACTGTGCGTGTACACAAGCTCATCAGCATCCATTCTGCTCTCTAATGACATCTCCATGATGTGAATTGACAGTAAGAGAGCAGTCGGGTTGGGAATAGACTTCAATTTGGCACAGGATGACCTTAAAACATGGAACTATCAAATGGTATAAGAGCCCTTCTTCCAGGCATTGTCTCCGACTTGCCAGAAATCCTATCAAACATAATATACCGGTATTTTCAAAGGCCGCCACATGCCACTTGTTTATTTCCATTACCACACATTGGCGTTTTTTGACACCCCACAAGATAAAAGCTTTGGAAAACATTGTGGAAAAAGAAGAAATTGCTAGTGACAAGCAATTTCTTCATTTCTCACAACTTTTTCTTGCCAGAATCATCAAATTGTCATCCAAAATTTGATTCACTTAAAGTTGCTGTCTGCATCAGCTTTGAATCTGGACCCGTCCAAACTTTTGCAGTCTGGTAATGGGTTAAAAGGCCTTTTAATCCAGACATTTTATGACGCTCTGCCTCAAGTCTCAGCTCTACCAAGATGCAGACATTTGACAAATTATTATTCTGTCTTCAATGACAAAGTTGCTATTTCGTTGTAGCAAAAGTTGCCAATAGCTTCAAGTGAATATCAACATTTAAGACTATATCATTTGACCTTTAACCTAAGCAATAATTGGATTACACCTTTCTCCACTGTGAGGTTTATTGGGTTTTACACAGCTGGAGCACCTAACAATGGATTTCTGTCGTTTCTCATACCAGTACTACCAGAACACCCTTACCAAGCCTCTAGCTGCTCGCCCACATAGGTTCACGATATCAAACCATTGATGGGTGACATTTTTTTGTCTAAAAGGATGTTTGCTGCGGCAGGGGATCCAATATGCGACCTCTTGTGTGTGAGGCAAATGCGATACCAACAGCGCTATGGCCAATGCACCTTAACGTTAGGAAAATGGGGCCTGCATCATCAATGATCTTGCAACTAAGCTAGACAAGAAATCATAACAGTCAATTTGTTGTAAGACCATTGATAATACGGAACCTTGGACCATCTAAATGGAGTCTGTGGACCAATCAGTATAAATGTTATCAAAGATTTTGATTGGATGACACAATAATGATGCAGGAGTGGACCAGTCAGAAATAGCCAAGGAGTTGATCTAGATAAGCATATAGTTTGGTCAGGAAACAGAAACAAGACACATTGTTTCATTTCTTCATGATTTTTTTAAACCAAAAAAAGTTTTTTCACTAACAAAACATTTCAGACTAATCTGTTGATGATCTGTCAAGTCCATGTCGTACAGCATTTTAAACACCAGGACCCAGACTTGTTGGTAAAATAATCCTGAAATTCACAAAACAAATATGTTAATATATAACCCAGATTTTCATTAAACCATTCCCACAGAATGACAATTTTTAGCTCCACTGGCCGAAGGCCAGCGAGCTATTGTCATGGCATTGTGTCTGTCGTGTGTCCGTCCGTCCGTGTGTGCGTAAACTTTTCTTTAAAAATCTTCTTCTCTCAATTCAGTGGGCCAATTTTGATCAAACGTAAGAGAAATGTTGCTTGGGTGGTGCTTTACTTAAATTGCGAAAATAATTTTGATTGGTCCATAAATGTGGGCGTGGCAGGGCGGGGCTTATCAGACCTGGAGAAATCGCAAAATAATTCCTTAAAAATCAACCATTTAGCCAATTTTGATTAAACTTGGCAGAAATGTACATTGGGTGACCCTTTATTTAAATTGTCAGTGAAATTTTGATTGGTCCATAAATGTGGGCGTGGCAGGGCGGGGCTTATCAGACTTAGAGAAATCACAAAATAATTCTTTAAAAATCTTCTATAAAACCAGTGGGCCAATTTTGATCAAACTTGGCAGAAATGTTTCTTAGGTGGTGCTTTACTTAAATTGCGAAAAGAATTTTGATTGGTCCATAAATATGGGCGTGGCTTATCAGACTTAGAGAAATCTCAAAATAATTCTTTAAAAATCAACCATTGAGCCAATTTTGACTAAACTTGGCAGAAATGTACATTTGGTGACTCTTTACCTAAATTGTCAGTGAAATTTTGATTGGTCCATAAATGTGGGCGTGGCAGGGCGGGGCTTATCTGAATAGGAGAAATCGCAAAATAATTCTTTAAAAATCTTCTCCTCTCAAACCAGTGGGCCAATTTGAACCAAACTGTACAAGAATGTTCTTTAAATGAACCTCTACTTTAACTGTTCAATGAATTTTGATTGGTCAGTAAATGTGGGCGTGGCAGGGTGGGGCTTATCAGAGAAATCAAATAATTCTTTAAAAATTAACCATTCGGCGAATTTTGACCAAACTTGGTAGAAATGTACCTTGGGTGGCTCTTTACGTCATTTATAGGTGAAATTTTGATTGGTCTATATATGTGGGCGTGGCAAGGGGGGTGTCTCATCAGAATTGGAGAAATCACAAAACAATTCTTTATAAATCAACCAATGGGCCAATGGAGACCAATTTTGGCAGTACTTTTACTTGAGTGGCCCTTTACTTACTTTGTTAGTGAAAATTTGGTTGGTCCATTAATGTTGGCGTGGCATGGGGGGGGGGGCTTATCAGAATGGGTGAAATCACAAAATAATTCTTTAAAAACAACCATGTGTCAATTTTAGCAAACTTGGCATAAATGTTTCTTGGGTGGTTTACAGTGTTTTGAAACTTTGATTGGTCTATAACATTACTGTGGGTGTGGCAGGGCAGGGCTTATCAGAATTGGACAAACCATGAAATGATTCTTTTGAAATAAACCAATGGGCCAATTCAGATCAAACTTGGCAGAAATAGTCCTTGGGTGACCCTTTTCAAAAATTGGCAGTGCGAGGCTTACAAGAAATCATGAGGTTATTCTTTTACTTTAGCCAGTGGAGCGATACAGGCCCTCTTGGGCCTCTTGTTAACACCTCACAAACTGAAAATGTGAATTACTAGACACAATTTACGCCCATGCCCTAAATGATTCCTCTCACCGTAATGCACATGACTTTATTTCTAGAGAGATCTTGTCTGAACAAAGAATTGTCATGTTTATCTTAACCCAAGCTTTGGAAAACATAAGGTAAAAAGAAAATATGCTGCATTTTTTTCTCAATGCTACCTATTCTGTACAAATTCTGAAGTACACAAAGTACACTACTAACTTTTGCTGTCTAAAACTCCTTACTCTGTTAGGTTAAATTACGTTCAACATCTTGTTCCCAAGGATGGAATCTGTGTATAATATAGGACAAACAATACTGAGACAAAAGGAGAAAATACTGGTTACCAATATTTCTTCTTTTGTCTTAATATTTTTCCCAGCTTTTTCTGTTAGAGGCATCAAAACCAGGTCTTGTTTGGGAAAGGGATAAAGTTAGAATTGCAAACAGACAATAAACCATCAACATCAACCACTTACTCTGATAACTGCCTTTAGTTCACTATCTGGCACTGTAGTCCCTAGTACTGTCTCCACCTTCTTCACTAGGCTTCGTTTTGTTAACTTATAGGAGGATTTTAGTGCTTCACTGATTGCTTGTCTTATCTGTGAGAAATAAAACAACAAGAACTTTGACTTTACCAAATAATAAGGGTCAGGTGACTAGCAACACACTGTGAAAGTTTCATACAAATCTGTCGACAAAACAGTCTATAATTGTATGAGATGTAATAACAAGATGTTGGCATATGTAAGCATGGATGGACAGGAAGACTATAATACAAGAATACATCCATATGTGGTGGCATCTATAAAGTACATTTATCATGACACTGGACAAATTTGTTTCAATAGTATTTCAGTACTACTTCTCTCACCAGTACTACAAAATACCCCTACAAAGGGCAGAGGTGGTGCAGTGGTAATGCGCTGGACTTGAAACACAGGGTCGCTGGTTTGATCCTGCACTTCTCCAGTCTTTCGGATGAGACTTTAAACCGAGGTCCCGTCTCCATATGACCTTAGCTGTTGAGTGGGACGTAAAACTCCATACAATCCAATGCCTACGGCAGCTCAACTCACCTAGATTTAGTATTTTTCATTTATTTTTTTTTCTGTTTATAAAAGGGTAAACAGTTTTAAAAGTAGACTTACTGGTTCTGACTCATCTCCTGTCTTCACATGTAAAAACACCATCTCTTGTTGCCACTGAAAAAATATTGAATAAAACAAATATGACCAGTCAAGCTAAAAGGGACCTTACGGGCATTGTGAAAATTACTGATCCAAGTACTGTACGTCTGCGTAATCCACGGAGACTAGGGCCAATACTTTTCACTGTAGTGTAATATTGTGTATCTAGAATGTTATCATTATCTTACAATACATTCACTATCCAAACATGGCATCGGATTGACCTCTGATGAGTATGATCAGTTTGTCAAAATTTGGATTTTTGGACAACTGACAAGGTCCCTTTTAGCGTGATGGGTCACATATTTGATTAATCTGATACAAAATATACATACTTCAATGACTGAGAATAAAATCGTCTGTAAATAATTCTTTGAAGAAAGAAGAAAATTCCTAATATTTCTCAACTATTTGCAATCCTTTGTTAAAATTACTGATTATCAGGAACAGATTTGGAAGATATCCATATAACTTCATTTGACCAAAGGCTTAAAATGATCAAACCTCAAATGTTGTGCATATTTACTGCACTTGTGCAAAATGTGCAAATATTCCTGAATATTGGATATAAATTTTTAATTTTAATTCTTGAAATCTGGTTCAGTGCATTTAACATATGTCTAAATGAGACTTCACAATGGAATAAGTTATGTGGATGGATTTACCTTTGCGTTGAGTGATACCCCTCCCAGTTCTAACACAGCTTGTTCACAGAGTCTGTCAGTGACCCCTGACCCTAGAACACTTCCTGGTGGGGACTGTGACAACTTTAGGTTCAACAATTGTCTTAATTCACTGATAGATAACACATATCTGGAACACAACTTCTCCTGTATAAACTGACGGAGTTCTTTACGAAGGTCGTCAGAAACATTGTTGAAACACTGATCGTCCGATATCTCCATTGTGGTCCCATTTAAAGCACTGTGTTTATCGTGTTGTATATTTTGACTAGTTGCCTCCTTCAAAGCGAGGTCTATTTCTGTTTCTAACTCCATATCACTGTGATCTGATATAGAACGACCAGATAAAGTTCGTTTACGAGATGATCGCGAGGAAGTTCTGCGTCTCCGTGGTCTCTCTGCTACAGCCTCAGCTGCTGCTGCTTCTATAATGGACGAAAAATAATTTTGCTTGAAAGGAAACTTTGGATTTTTCAAATGAAAAACTTTCACAGTCTAAAATATACTCAATACGAAACTTTTCAAAACAACAATAAATTGAACTTTTCAAATTTGAACATTGCTGATCTTTGTTCAATTTAACGTAGAACACTGTGACAAAAGGAGAAAATGCTGATTATATTTATTAGTATTTTCATTTTTGCATCAATATTATCATTTTCTATTAGGAGTGTCAAAACCAAGTCATGTTTAGGAAAAGGTTATATGTTCAAAATCCTGAAATGTGTGCCAGTTTCAGAAAACTTTATCATATCACATGTACAATCACATAACAGTAAGTTAACCCTTTCCCGAACAAGACCTAGTTTTGACGTGCCTAAAAGAAAAGGTTTGGGAAAACATTGAGACAAAAGAAGAAACTGCTGATAACCAGCAGTTTCTCCTTTTGCCTCAATGTTTTCTTGGCTATACTAATCACAAACTTTACCTGTAGTATCAATCATCTATTTCGTCGTCTTCTGCAGTGATCAAATTGGACCTTCCTAAAATTTTGTTGTTTGGGAAAGGGTTAATTTGTATATGGTACAAAATATTGAAATAACAGCTAGTCTTAACATTTCATTGAAATTAATCATCAGTTTATTAACCCTCTCTCAAACAACAAAATTAGAGGGAGCTTCAATTAGAAAGCTGCTGCAGACGACAAAATGGATGTTGATAAAAATCGGATTATTGTACAATACCGCTCAGAAAATATTGAGGCAGAAGGAGAAAATGCTGATTATCAGCATTTTCTTCTTTTGCCTCAATGTTTTCCCAAGCCTTTTCAATTAGGGACGTCAAAACCAGGTCGTGTATGAGAAAGGGTTAATAACCATTTACCCCTAATTTTCTTCTCCTGTGCCTCTGTAATGTGTAGCTGTTGACTCAGTGTTCTATATTTGGCATCCCACAACATCTTCTGCCTATCACATATCTCGGAATGTCTGAAATACATGGAAAATGCCAATTAACCAGGTCACATGGTTCCATAAATCTTTCATGCTACTTTATTTGGAATTAAACCCATTACCAAATGAATTTTTTTTTAGACTGGTCCAAATTCAAGGATGTTGCAGACGACAAATTAAAGCAAATAAATTTTTTTTCGGTCTTTTGGGGGAAGAACAATTGTGACAAGCACTTTCATTTTTCACAATATTTTCCCAAGAATTTTGCTTCAAGGGCGTCAAAAAGCCTCACTGTTTGGGAATAGATTAATTCATCAATGAATATGACATTGTCAGATTTGGAAAAATACACTAGCCCATTACGTCGAAGAATAGTGATAATCTATGCTCATTTGAGGAGTTAATACCATTAAATCGCAGAAAGTATATGAGGATCATTGAAGAAAATTAATTCTTTACACACAAAGAAAGTAGAAAGTGGGAAGTTGATTCATGAAGCATATGAACGAAAGCTTGATTTCTTGTCTGAGACTGAGAGTGATTATCAGTCAATCAATCTACTTTAGTACTACTACTTACTACTACTAAGATCCTACCTATCAGTAAAATCATAATCATGAGTAAACACGAATTCCCATCCATGATTGACCCTAATTCTGGACATCTGTTCAAGTATCTCCTTAACATCTTCACTGGGCAGTTTTATCACAGACGCTATTTCTTTACGAGTTACACAACGTGACTGGGTAAACCGCCACATCTGAAAATTGTATGATATAAATATAAGAGGGATTGATTGTTTGATTAATCAATTGATTTAATTTTAATCTAGTTTTACATGCTGCTCATGAGCTGAAGTTATAAGCTGAATGATAAGGCCTTACTTTAGAGCCTTATCAAAAAGAGTGAAAAGACTACTTGGAAGACAATCTGCAACCTTCATTTTCTTCAATGGTTTCTACATCCTTTTTCACATACATGTAACTCAATGAGTATAAATTTGCAATTTTCGACAGCTTTCAGTCACCTGTTGCCTGATAATGGGTAAACTTTAGCTGTTTTGAAGCTCTTCTATTAAAGCATGCAATGAAATATGCTACAAAAATATTTCAATAGATGGGCAAGTTTAAAAAAAATGTGACCATTCACTTTTTACATGCCACGGATCTTACAGAGAAACATATTCAACTCAATCAAAGCTAAAAAGATGTGTTATTGTGTCTTTATACTGAAAATCGCTTCACAAACAAGAGATGTTTGTAAAACATATATGCCCCCTCAAGGGCCTACATTTTATGTAGGTCAAAGTCCAAGGTCAAGTTAACAAGATCCAAGGTCATGGTCAAATATGAAAGGTCTTGGTAGGAGGTGTCTATGTGTGAAATATCAAGGCTGTATATGTAAAAGTAAAATAAAATATAGGCCAGGTTAAAGTTTTTAAAAGTAGGCCAAATGCCAAGGTCAAGGTCATGGTCAAATGTGAAAGGTCTTGGTTGGAGGTGTCCATGTGTGAAATATCAAGGCTGTATGTGTAAAAGGACATGATACATATGCCTGGTTTAAGTCTTTTTAAAAGTAGGTCAAACTCTAAGGTCAAGGTTGCAATATTCAAGGTCATGGTCAAATGTGAAAGGTCTTGGTAGGAGGTGTCCATGTGTAAAATATCGAGACTGTATAGGTAACAGGACAGGAGATATAGGCCTAGTTTAAGTTTTTTAAAAGAAGGTCAAACTTCAAGGTCAAGGTCCAAGGTCATGGTCAAAAGTGAAATGTCTTCATTGCAAGTGACCATGTGTGAAATATCAATGCTGTATGTGTAAAATGACATTAACCCTTTCCCAAACAAGACCTGGTTTTGACGTCCCTAATAGAAAAGGCTTGGGAAAACATTGAGACAAAAGAAGAAACTGCTGATAACCAGCAGTTTCTCCTTTTACCTCAATATTTTCTGGGCTATAACACAGACAAGTTGGCCTTTTGTGATCAATTATTTTGTTGTCTGCAGCAGCTTTCAAATAGGACCGCCTTAAAATCTTGTCGTTTGGGAAAGGGTTAAATACAGGCCAGGTTAATGTATTATAAAAGTAGGTCAAACACCAAGGTCAAGGTCACAAGGTCCAAGGTCATGGTCAAATGTGAAAGGTCTTGGTCATAGGTGTCCATGTGTCAAATATCAAGGCTGTATGTGTCAAAGGACATGATATATCAGCTAGGTTAAAGTTTTTATAAAAGTAGATTAAAGTCCAAGGTCAAGGTCACAAGGTCCAGGGTCATTGTCAAATGTGAAAGGTCTTGGTAGGATGTGTCCACATGTGAAATATCAAGGCTGCATGTGTAATAGCACATGAGATATAGGCGCAGTTTTTTTTTTAAAAAGTAAGTCAAACTCCAAGGTCAGGGTCACAAAATCCAAGGTCATAGTCATATGTGATAGGTCTTGGTCGGAGGTTTCCATGTGTCAAATATCAAGGCTGTATGTGTAAAAGGACATGATATATCAGCCAGGTTAAAGTTTTTAAAAAGTAGGTCAAACTCCAATGTCAAGGTCACAAGGTCCAAGGTCATAGTCAATTGTGAAAGGTCTTGGTAGGAGGTGTCCATGTGTGAAATATCAAGGCTGTATGTGTAATAGGTCATGAGATATATGCCCGGTTTATTTTTTTTTAAAGTAGGTCAAACTCCAAGGTCAAGGTCACAAGGTCCAAGATCATGGTCAATTGTGAATGATGTTGATAGGAGGTATCTATGTGTGAGATATCAAGGCTGTATGTGTAAAAATACATGAGATATAGGCATTGTTAAGAATTAAGTGTAAAAATCAACAAAGGGCAATAACTCCAAAAAGCACCTCTCCATAATGAGATCTATCCACCTGTAAAGTTTCATGATTCTACCTTACATACTTTTTGAGTTGTGCCCCAGACAAGAATCAAGTTATAATATCAACAAAGGGCAATAACTCAAAAAATTTGATCGGCAGAGTTACGGTTCTTGTGCACTGCACCTCTACATAATCAGATCTATCCACCTGTAAAGTTTCATGATTCTACCTTACATACTTTTTGAGTTATGCTCCTAACAAGAATCTAATTTGAAAATCAACAAAGGGCAATAACTCCAAAAATTTGATCGGCAGAGTTACAGTTCTTGTGCACTGCACCTCTCCATAATGAGAGCTATCCACCTGTGAAGTTTCATGATTCTACCTTTAATACTTTTTGAGTTATGCTCCGGACAAGAATCAAGTTTGAAAATCAACAAAGGGCAATAACTCAAAAAATTTGATCGGCAGAGTTACGGTTCTTGTGCACTGCACCTCTCCATAATGAGATCTATCCACCTGTAAAGTTTCATGATTCTACCTTACATACTTTTTGAGTTATGCTCCGGACAAGAATCAATTTATAAAATCAACAAAGGGCAATAACTCAAAAATTTGATCGGCAGAGTTACGGTTCTTGTGCACTGCACCTCTCCTTAATGAGATCTATCCACCTGTGAAGTTTCATGATTCTACCTTACATACTTTTTGAGTTATGCTCCGGACAAGAATCAAGTTATAAAATCAACAAAGGGCAATAACTCAAAAAATTTGATTGGCAGAGTTACGGTTCTTGTACACTGCACCTCTCCATAATGAGATCTATCCACCTGTAAAGTTTCATGATTCTACCTTTAATACTTTTCGAGTTATGCTCCGGACAAGGTTTGGTCTACAGACAGACCGACCTACAGACCCACCGACCGACCTTCCGACTGACCGACCGACACTTGCAAAACAATATACCCCCATTTTCTTCAAAAGGGGGCATAATAAAAAAGATATGTCATTAAAACATGTCAAAAATGTCAGGAGTGAAACGTTTTTGTGTGACACTTAACACTTGTACCAAGTTTCTAAGCTATGGTAAATAAAAGACAGTGACAGGATACTACAATAAGCACTTGTAATTCATAAAACAACATGTGCATCATCATCTTAAAATTACCTTTTCATCTTATCTTCACTGGTTTAGGATGTGGAGCCTGTTTTATACAATACCCCTCTGAATTTTATGTCAGGAGTGAAACACTTTTATTTTTCAAAATGTGTTCTCAATTTTGTCTATTCAGCCAGAAATCTACCACTCAATTTTTTTTAGAAAGCCATCAACCTTGTGGGCATTCTGCACTCTACTGTTTAGTGATTCGTGGGTTACAATTTCTCATATTGTGCAATATATATGCTGTCAGGAGTGAAACGCTTTTTTGGTGTCATTTTGCAAGATTGTGCACACAATTTTAGCTAAAAAGTAGTGAACATGAATTTGAAATATAATTTGGGCCCTGCTTAACCATTTAGAATAGTTTTTAGCCACCCTAATTAAGAAATCTGGATGATATTCTGTAAAATTAGCTGTTATTCATAACATTTAAGGACAGATCCTCCATTTATTTCCCACGGTAAGAATTTTTTTATTTTTTCTGTACTGATATTTAAATATATGAGAAGTAAAAAAATGACTTAAAAACTATAGGTCACCAAGCGAATTAGAAAGTTATTGAATTTCAAGGGAGACTACTCTTGTCTAAAATTGCAAAAATGAGGTGTTACTTAAATACCCACAAAAAAGGTGTTCGAAATGACTAGGATTACATAAAAAAGTCTTTATTGTGTTCAATATGTTTTATTCTGTCTAAATGAGTATCAATTTGGGAAAATTTAGTGATGATTTTGAAATTTTTAGTAAAACATTCTTTCAAAAGTAGCTGAAATTGCTCTTTTTTCGCAACGTTTCTGATAATAAAAAATATTCCAGCGGTAAGATTTTTTTCTTTTTTGGTATAGACATAGTGCTTGGTCATACCTACAAAAACAAAAAAAGAAAAATATATCAAACCAAGCGTTTTTCTTAGTTATAAGTAAAATTTGGTTTACTTTTTACAGCTCTGTCCGAAATTGTTTCACTACTTTTATCCATTTTCTTCCTTATTACCAGCTTTAGATAATAAAACGTGTCATCTTTAATGTCCATCTGAAGCGGACTATCTCATAAAGACAACACGTTGCTTTTGTTGCTCCGTTTCCTATCGCTAACGCCACATTTTGAACGCGTAAAAGGAAGCGGAATGTACCATCCGATTACTATTACACTTTAATTGACCAAACAGAGAAAATTGAAAAAACCGAAAAGGGTCTTGTCATTTATCAACCAAACATTAACTAAATGTAAGAAATACATTTTCTGAAAAAGGCCAATTACTGAAACAGCTTTATTTCGTTATTTAGGATATGCGCAGTAAGTTGCGCAGTAACAACTGGAGGATCTGTCCTTAACTGTCACACTTTGGTCACATTTTTTTTAAACCTGCCCAGATATATTTCAATTACTACAATAAAGGAAATATCTTGCATGAATGTGAAATACTGATATAAAGTTTTTGTTCTTTGGAAATATAATGTGAGATTTTCATTCACCTACCAGAAAGTCTCTTCCCCTACACAACAACTCTGATGAGATTCCGCTATTTGGACTGCACACTTCTTTTGGATATAGAATCTCACTGAAATTTAAAGGTAAACAGGTCACTTCCAACACTTACTAATTAAATTTGATTTTTGTGAATACAATTTCATTTTGTACCAAAAGAATTCAAGAACTCTAGGAGTAGGAGCAATCAACATATACAAAATGTCAGGTACAGAATTTGACATCAGATAATTTGTCGCCAGATTTAGCTGAATCAGATTGAAACCAAGTAAGAAACTAAATGGACAAACGGAAAGATGGACATACTGACAACCTTGACACTAATGTAACGTAACCTGGCACTTTAGGAATATGGTTGAATAATTGGCTGATTTGGGTTTAACCCATTACCAAACGATAAAATTTGGACTTGTCCAAATTCCAAAAATGGTGCAGATGACAACTAAAAATGAATGAAAAAGTATTTTTTTTTAATAATTTTGTATGGAAAATATTGTGGGAAATGAAGAAATTGCTTGTCACAAGCAATTTCTTCATTTTCTGGGAAATGAAGAAATTGCTTGTCACAAGCAATTTCTTCATTTTCCACAATGTTTTCCATAGCCAGTTTCTCGTGGGGAGTCAAAAAGAGTCACTGTGTAGTAATGGGTTAATAACTCTTTCAACTGCTGATTTAGGCATATAGAAAGCCTACCTTTTAACAACCCAGCACCCCTGCACGAGTACAGCCACATTTTGTAAGGCCCTCAATGTAGCCTGTAGATCTGTACCCTGGGGTAATAACTGCATTAACTGACCAAAACTATATACAATATATACATATAACCTACCTTTTAACAACCCAGCACCCCTGCACCAGTACTGCCACATTTTGTAAGGCCCTCAAAGTAGCTTGTATATCTGTACCCTGGGGTAATAACTGCATTAACTGACCAACACTATATACAATATTTAGAGATTATTACACAGCTGATGAGGGCCGGAGAGTGATATCGGCCCACAACCGCGATATCTGCCCCGAGGCCTTTAGGCCGAGGGCAGATATCAAGGTCAGGGCCGATATCACTCTCCGGCACGAATCAGCCGTGTAATAATCTGTATATTGCATTCTTTTTGCAAAATAACCTTCATTCGATGAATAAATCTTACCTTTCAATAAAGTTTCCACAAACGTTCCAGTTGAAATAAAGTCAACTTTATGCATTTTTTTTACATTAATCGCACTCGAAGTGAATAAAGATAACGTTACGACGGCAGCCATTTTTGTAAACAACATTGCGTTTTTCTGACGTCATTGACGTTTCGCGTCACGAAAAGGCACGTGCAAAAGATCTGTACCTATAGTTTTCGGAATAAATTCCTTAGCAGCAGGCAGATATCGCATATCTGCCCGCTGCTAAGGATTCACGAGGATATAGCTTTTTCAGTCCGCCCGATATCTGGCCGATTCTGGCCGAAAATGTTACTATTTATAGTAACAGAATGATATATATACATATAACCTACCTTTTAACAACCCAGCACCCCTGCACCAGTACTGCCACATTTTGTAAGGCCCTCAAAGTAGCTTGTATATCTGTACCCTGGGGTAATAACTGCATTAATTGACCAAAACGGATCACTTTGGCTGTAAGAAAATAAAACTTATATACAGCGAAAGAGAGTAATGTGTATATGCCTGAGGGGAACCTGTCAGGAAAAATTGATCATTTTTTTTTTCAATTCAAGGGCAGACAATTGAAACACAACAAGTTTTTTTTTAATTTCAACAATAACATGCATTGCTAGACACCATGGAGATTCATTAAGGCAAGTTTGATTAAATTCTAGTTGAAACTGTAGGAGTTAAATGGTTCACACATCTAGATACCATGGAAATTCATTGTGGCTAGTTAAATCAAATTCTGATCAAAACTGTAGGAGTTCAGCATACAAGAAATTGCTAAAGGACTATTAAACAGATGACCGGGGCCATAATATGACCCTTCAGGCGTGTAATGACATTCATAAGAAGTAATATACAAACCATTAGTAAGTAGAGCCTTGACTTGATCATTTAGTGGCATGGATTTCAGTTGTGTTAGAGACAATACATTGTTGGGCATGGCAGGTTTCTCACTGGAATGCAATAAATGCTATATATAATGAGAAGAAGATAGAGTAGAACACTAATGCAGTCCATTGTTACACAGACCACTCCATATTAATTATTACTCAACATGAAAAGACTTCACCATTACAGACTATTTTCATACAAGTGTAAATTAAACATTGCCCTCCATAACTTTAATATGTATGATTTGACAGTGAAAGCTTTTACTTGTTACAAATAAATTTCCTTGGCGGGATAAGCAGGTGGAGAAGATCAGTTGTATTAAGTTGATGAGAGATACAGATTAATAAAAGAACCGCACTATATAACCTGACACTTACTTTTGCACTTCACTAGCATGTGATGTGAGCATATTGAGGTATTCAGCACAGTCCACATGGAATTCATTACTCAGGTCCTTTGTTTCTGGCATCAATAAATTACGCTCTCTATCAGCTTCATGGGTCTGTAACAACAGTAAACAATGATGTTGACCATGTTCTGAGGCCTTATTTGCCAATATTTCTTAATCGATTTTCTAGAGCATAATTAAATAACAAGCCATCTGACGGGACGAGACGTATGTTTTGGCAAATCTAATAGATTGTTGTGTGATTTGAAAGGTATACTTGGAATTAGAGAGGTTGGTAAATATCACCTCTGGTGATATGTTTACCCATTACTAGATGGCAAAAATCTGGTCCCCTTTGAAATATGTTGCACATGACTATTTCAGATTATTTTTTGGTCTCTATGGATAGAATACATTACTGGAAATGAATAAACTGCTTGCAATTAGCAATTTCTTGATTTTCAAGAGCTTTTACATTGTGGAGTGTCAAAAAGTATCAGTATGCGGGGACGGGCTAATTCAAATTTTTTGAAGTTTTCTTTGTAATTATAGTTCACTACTCTTACATGTATATTTTTGTAGACTAGTGGGACCCATGTTTATAAGTATTGGTCACAATACTTACATGTATATTTTTATAGACTAGAGGTACCCATTGTTCCTCTTCTTGTTGTTTCTGCATGTGGTTGAAGGACGCGAGTCGTTTAGCCTTGGCTACCTCAGACTCTGGGCGTGCGAACTGGACAGTCACAGCATGCGCCTCATCTTCACCCTCATCCTGCGATGACTCGCCTAAATACAGAACAGATTAACTTATTTCCAGATATGAATTTTGTCAAAGTTGAAACACCAAAGGCTTGGAAGATGACAAAATCAAATCTAAGAAATTTTTTGAGTTATACAGAAGGAAATATCAAGAGTAAGTAAAATTGCTGGTTATCTCTTGAAAAGTTATCAACAATACAAATTACCTTAGGATGTATTCAGCACTGCAGATCACACTGCAGATTTTAGGCAGCTTAGAACAATTAAAATCTTTAAATGCTCACTTCAAGAAAATAAAGGGTGTGTTAGACTGTTTTGCCTTTAAATACATTTGTTATAAACATTTTTCATGAAAATTCATCAAGCAATTGGGACCTAACTAAAGAACATTTTTAGTGAATTATGCAATTATGGCGGGACCTAACTAAAGAACAAAGTGAACAAGAGGGCCAAGATGGCCCTGGATCGCTCACCTGATAGAAGTTTGAACTTTCTCCATGCAGAACAAGACCCACCTTTTACATGACCTAGGTATCTCTGAGACAAGAACACGAAACTTAAGATGCGAGATTATGATCCAGCTGAAAACAGCATTCTTAATCTTTAATGATCAATATTTGTGGCTGTTAAAGTGAAAACCAAGTCGATAAACAAACATCAATTTTGTCATAATCCAGGGCACATAACTCTGTTCTGATAAAGATATTCTCATCAACCTTATGTCCAAGTTGTTTTTTGATTGGTCAATATTTATTGCTGTTTGAGTGAAATTAAAAACGAAATCGGCAATTTTGTCACCATCAAGGGCACACAACTCTGGTTTTTTCTAGTCAGATCAATATGAAAAATAAATCATATAAGATCTCATGGTCACCAACATTGTGACAAAGTTGAGTCTTGACTGGTCAATATTTGTGTTTTTTAGAGTGAAAATAAAGTCGAAAATGGCAATTTTGTGAAATTCAAGGGCCAATGACTTTGGTTTTTCTCGTCCGATCAAGCTGAAAATTTAAACTCATTCAGCATCTTATGGTTACCAACATTGTTGCCAAGTTTTGTCTTGATTGGTCAATAAATGTAGATGCTTAAGTGTAAAAAAAGTCGAAAACAGCAAATTTGTCAAATTCAAGGGCACATAACTCCAGACTTCCTAATTCGATGACACTGAAAATCAAACTCATTCATTATTGTAAGGTTACCAAAATTCTAGCCAAGTTTTGTTTTGATTGGTCAATATTTGTAGATGCTAGAGTGGTAACAGTCGAAACTAGCTATTTTTGATATTCAAGGGCGCATAACTCCTGACTTCCTGATCCGATCTGACCCAAAATCGAACTCAGCCAAGAGCTTATTGTCATACATGTTTTGACTAAGTTTGGTCAAGATTGGTCAATATTTATAGATGCTAGAGTGGTAACAAAGTCAAAACTAGCGATTTTTGATATTCAAGGGCGCATAACTCCGCACTTCCTGATCCGATCTGACCTAAAATCGAACTCATCCAAGAACTTATGGTCATACATGTTTTGACCAAGTTTGGTTAAGATTAGTCAATATTTGTAGATACTAGAGTGGTAACAAAGTCAAAACTAGCCATTTTTGACGTTCAAGGGCAGATAACTCTGGACTTCCTGGTCCGATCTGACTCAAAATCGAACTCATCCGAGATCTTATGGTCAAACATGTTTTGACCAAGTTTAATTAAGATTGGTCAATATATGTGGGTGCTAGAGTGGTAACAACAAAATGTGAACAGACAGACGGACAGACAGACGGACAGACAGACGGACAGACAGACGGACAGACAGACAGACGGACGCCGACGGACAAAAAGCGACCACAATAGCTCACCTTGAGCACTTCGTGCTCAGGTGAGCTAATTATGCAACAATGGCCAGTCCAACCCATCATACTTTAGAGCTGTAATACACCCCTTTGGACTATTTTGATTCCTTAAATATTTCGGGAGGACTAAGTACACAAATGTAGCATTCATTTATGTAAATTTCATGTGTTCTTGAGGGGGCAATTTTCTATAGAAATGGACCCACATCCTCTATCTCTGATCTTTTAAAGTATTTTACCTCCTTCCATTTCTGCAGTTTTCTTCTCAATCTTGACATCAGCCTTGTCTAGGTAATCAAAACTGGGCTTCATTTGTAGCTGTGCTCTAAGTGGACTGATAAACAACTCTCCTAAAACAAAGGAAATTTATCCATGAACAAAAGATATTTCACTTGAATCTTTTAAAATTATTCCAAGATGAACAGGTTTTGATAATATAATCTCAAATATAGCATACAAGTTTTTCATGCTCCTTTGAGCCAATTTAGGCATACATTATCCTGATACTTTAATGTATTCTTGCATAAAGAACAATGCCAGCTTAATATTTGTCTGAAATAAATTCTTCTGACATAATATTTCTTTTCTAAACTGACTGATCTTCTTCTTGTGACAGTCACATCTAGATTGCTATCATTGCAGTACTTTCATTTAAAACAGACTTTACTTTACTAACTTGGTCCATCAGTCTAGAAGGTCAATTCATGAATGCTTGTCATTTTGTAAGTTATCTAACAAATCCTACCCTGTTTATAGTAAGCTACAGAATACCTTCCACCATCACCTAGAGCTGTAGGGCTGGAATCTAACACTTGTTTGTCCATCATACCACTAGAATTACAAACATTACATCATTGTTTATAGTATGCCAAAAAATATTGATAATTGTTGCCTTGTTTTGGCATCATTTTAAGAGAAACCTTTTCAAAAACATTATTTAGAGCAAAAAGATTGTGTCCAGGCAAAGACTGATCTTAATAATTGTGGCATTATTCACAATTAATCAATTAATCCCATTTATCTGCAGAAATAAATCCACCATATCCCATGGTAAATACATGTTGACTTTGACTAAAGAAAAAAGTTAAACATTTGTTGATATAAATGAAACAATGGTTAAACTTTCTATTCTGAAAGACTTAAAAATCTGTTAATTAACCCTTTCGTTTGCAGAACTATTTTCCATAAATTATTATTATTAGTAGGCATGTGTTTACACATATGTCACAAAGTTTACCTGGTATACACAGAGGTACCATCAGGTTGACGACCATCTACATTTATAGCTATCTGTTCACCTTTACTAGACGCATAATGTCTACTGGATGTGTTTAGACCTACTTCTAATTGTATCTGTAAAAGATATTTAAGAATTATCAACAGTTATTTTCTCAAAATTCTACCAATCAAGGGTATTGTATTCAATGAAGCGTGTTTCATCATCAAGGTTAAGGTCAGACATGATATTAGTTGAGCCAGGAATTCACCATTTGGTCCCATAATAATGAGTCAACAACATGTGCCATGGCTTAGAATCTTTATGTAGCAATTGATCTATTGAATAATTGTAACTTGTTGATATACGATTTCAGTTTATCTTCACAGAATGATAGAAACTGGGTGTAGAATAGGGAACAATTTTATCCAGTTAACCATGACGTAATTTCATACAAACAATAGCATCTCGTTGGTGTTGTTATAAAATCCCTTAACTACCGCATGGTAGTAGTTACAAGATTTTATAACAACACCAACGCTTTATCAAAACATAACAGTAAACTTAGTCTATTTTTAGCACAAAATTCACTGCTATTTTCTAATCAATAATCACCCAGACGAAAACACTATATTTCAAATATTGATACCTTTTTCTGAACTGGCTTCACTTTGGCAGACAGTAGGTCAACATTATCATATGTCATGTATTTGGGTCTCACTGGGTACTGAAATTAACACAGGAGAATAGATACAAAATTGAATCATTAAACCATTACCAAACAACAAAATTTTAGACAGCTCCAAATTCAAAGATGATGCAGATGATGGTTTCAAATGAATGAAATTTTACATTTTTTGGTCTTTTTACATAGAAAACATTGTGGGAAATGAAGAAATTGCTTGTCACAAACAATTTCTTCATTTTTGAAGAAATGTCTTCATTTTACACAATGTTTTCCAAAGCCATGATACTGTAGGGAGTCTTTTTAGAAAGAGTCATTATGCGGTAATGGGTTAATACACTGAAACCATCCACATCATTTATACAATTATCAAACATTGGACCATATTTGAATTTGGTGTTGTACTATCAAAAATACTGAAAATATTCATATCTTTACACATCATAGCAGCATGCCCATTCACGTACTACAGTATGTAATTCACATAGAAATGAATTAATTCACGTACAGATTTATAGGCTAGCCAACAAGCATGTATAGAATAATGGATGAACGTAAAAAGATTATGACCATTATGTGAATGTTTGGAATGAAAGAGTATCTGGTTTGCATGCCTGATCATCAGTAGTGAATCCTATAAATAAGTGGTTACAGTCATTTATTTCATCCATTGAATAAACTTTGTGGCTTATCAACAGGTAATTCTGGGGTCGTAAACATTGAAAGCCATGAAACTCAAATTAATTATGTCTATGTGTTATCAAAAGAATTCTATAGATTCTTCAGTGGTTCAACTCACTGGCTCCTGTTATTTGTATGATATTTAATGTTTTAATTGGTTTCAGCTCTTGAAGGTTCTGAAAGCTACTTGGTTTTAAATGTAAAGAAACTAATTTCTTCAATTTATAAAAACTTACAAGAATTGGAGGGGGTAACGATTGCGACCAGAGTAGTTGTTAATAGCAAGTTATGTAGCAGGTGCATTTACGTCTACGAGTACTTTTTGGATAGTTATCCCATTATTGAACCCAGTTAAGATGCTTTTTGCAGCAAAACAGTTGTAAATCTTTAGGCACCTAAATTAGCTTTGCACAAATTAGTAGTACTTAAGATTTATTAAGATTTCTATATGGTGTACCCTTAACTTCGAAAGGAAAGGGTTCACTTAGCTGCGATATCATAGCCACAAACTTGATGATGGATATTGGTTTGTGGCTACGAGTCCACCCTATTCCTTCTTGTGGAGCAAGACAAAAGAGAGGAAATGACATTTTCTTGCATAAGTTTTTGAATACTAACATATTTAATCAGATGTGTATCCCATAAAAAGATATTCCATGGCACAAATTCAGTTAACAAGAGGGCCATTGGCCCTGAAGCGCTCACCTGACAGGCCCATAGGAAGCAATTTCATAATGGGGGGCTATAGACTCTATCCTAAATATTGGGGGGTGGGGGCTAATTGGGATTTCCCCAAAATTTTAAGTGTAAAATTAAGAAAAATTGGTATTTTTGGCCAACTTTGGAAGGGTTTAGCCCCCCTAGCCCCCCTGTTCCTACAGGCCTGCCTGACATAATAGCTTTCTGTATATGGTGTGTCTGAGCCTCCAAAATGATCACATTTTACTAAGATTTGTGGCCTGTATAAGATAATCATTCTGACAAATTTTCAGCTTGATTGGGCAAAAAAAATCCCCAAGACTGGACCCCATGACCTAGTTTAGGACCCCAGATGACCAAATTTTGAAATTGTCTGAGATTTTATCAAGATAATTATTCTGACTAGGCTGATTGGGCATAAAATGTGGCCTCTAGAGTGCACACAAGGTTTTTCTTAAATTTGACCTAGTGACCTAGTTTTTGACCCCAGATGACCCAATTTCAAACTTTTTGTACATTTCATCAAGACAATTATTATGAGCATATTTCAGGTTGATTGGGCAAAAAATGTGGCCTATAGAGTGCACACAAGGTTTTACAAAGATTTGACCCTGTGACCTAGTTTTTGACCCCAGATGACCCAATTTCAAACTTGTCCGAGATTTTATCAAGACAATCATTCTGAGCAAATTTCAGGTTGATTGGGCAAAAAATGTGGCCTCTTGAGTGCACACAAGGTTTTTCTAAGATTTGACCCTGTGACCTTGTTTTTGACGCCAGATGACCCAATTTCAAACTTGTCCGAGATTTCATCAAGATAATCATTCTGATCAATTTTCAGGTTGATTGGGCAAAAAATGTGGCCTCTAGAGTGCACAAAAGGTTTTTTCTAAGATTTGACCCCGTGACCTAGTTTTTGACCCCAGATGACCCAATTTCAAACTTGTCTGAGATTTCATCAAGACAATCATTTTGAGCAAATTTCAGGTTGATTGGGCAAAAAATGTGGCCTCTAGAGTGCACACAAGGTTTCTCTAAGATTTGACCTAGTGACCTATTTTTTGACCCCAGATGACCCCATTTCAGGCTTGTCCGAGATTTCATCAAGTCAATCATTTTGAGCTAATTTCAGGTTGATTGGGCAAAAAATGTGGCCTCTAGAGTGCACACAAGGTTTTTCTAAGATTTGACCCTGTGACCTAGTTTTTGACCCCAGATGACCCAATTTCAAACTTGTCCGAGATTTTATCAAGACAATCATTCTGAGCAAATTTCAGGTTGATTGGGCAAAAAATGTGGCCTCTAGAGTGCACACAAGGTTTTTCTAAGATTTGACCCTGTGACCTAGTTTTTGACCCCAGATGACCCAATTTCAAACTTGTACGAGATTTTGATCAAGACAATCATTCTGATCAATTTTCAGGTTGATTGGGCAAAAAATGTGGCCTCTAGAGTGCACACAAGGTTATTTTAAGATTTGACCCAGTGGCCTAGTTTTTGACCCCAGATGACCCAATTTAAAACTGGTCCGAGATTTCATCAAGACAATCATTCTGAGCAAATTTCAGGTTGATTGGGCATAAAATGTGGCCTCTAGAGTGCACACAAGGTTTCTCTAGGATTTGACCCAGTGACCTACTTTTTGACCCCAGATGACCCAATTTCAAACTTGTCCGAGATTTCATCAAGTCAATCATTTTGAGCTAATTTCAGGTTGATTGGGCAAAAAATGTGGCCTCCAGAGTGCACACAGGGTATTTCTAAGATTTAACCCCGTGACCTAGTTTTTGACCCCGGATGACCCAATTTCTAACTTGTCCGAGATTTCATCAAGACAATCATTCTGAGCAAATTTCAGGTTGATTGGGCAAAAAGTGTGGCCTCTAGAGTGCACACAAGGTTTTCCTAAGATTTGACCCTGTGACCTAGTTTTTGACCCCAGATGACCCAATTTCAATCTTTTCCAAGATTTGATCAAGACAATCATTCTGAGCAAATTTCATATTGATTGGGCAAAAAATGTGGCCTCTAGAGTGCACACAAGGTTTTTCTAAGATTTGACCCTGTGACCTAGTTTTTGACCCCAGATGACCCAATTTCAAACTTGTCCGAGATTTTATCAAGACAATCATTCTGATCAATTTTCAGGTTGATTGGGCAAAAAATGTGGCCTCTAGAGTGCACACAAGGTTTTTCTAAGATTTGACCCAGTGACCTAGTTTTTGACCCCAGATGACCCAATTTCAAACTTGTCTGAGATTTCATCAAGACAATCATTCTGATCAATTTTCAGGTTGATTGGGCAAAAAATGTGGCCTCTAGAGTGCACACAAGGTTTTTCTAAGATTTGACCCAGTGACCTAGTTTTTGACCCCAGATGACCCAATTTCAAACTTGTCCGAGATTTCATCAAGACAATCATTCTGAGCATATTTCAGGTTGATTGGGCTGAAAATGTGGCCTCTAGAGTGCACACAAGGTTTCTCTAGGATTTGACCCCGTGACCTACTTTTTGACCCCAGATGACCCAATTTCAAACTTGTCTGAGATTTCATCAAGACAATCATTCTGAGCTAATTTCAGGTTGATTGGGCAAAAAATGTGGCCTCTAGAGTGCACACAAGGTTTTTCTAAGATTTGACCCCGTGACCTAGTTTTTGACCCCAGATGACCCAATTTCAAACTTGTCCGAGATTACATCAAGACAAACATTCTGAGCAAATTTCAGGTTAATTGGGCAAAAAATGTGGCCTCAAGAGTGCACACAAGGTTTTTCTAAGATTTGACCCCGTGACCTAGTTTTTGACCCCAGATGACCCAATTTCGAACTTGTCCGAGATTTGATCAAGACAATCATTCTGATCAATTTTCAGGTTGATTGGGCAAAAAATGTGGCCTCTAGAGTGCACACAAGGTTTTTCTAAGATTTGACCCCGTGACCTACTTTTTGACCCCAGATGACCCAATTTCGAACTTGTCCGAGATTTGATCAAGACAATCATTCTGATCAATTTTCAGGTTGATTGGGCAAAAAATGTGGCCTCTAGAGTGCACACAAGGTTTTTCTAAGATTTGACCCCGTGACCTACTTTTTGACCCCAGATGACCCAATTTCAAACTTGTCTGAGATTTCATCAAGACAATCATTCTGAGCTAATTTCAGGTTGATTGGGCAAAAAATGTGGCCTCTAGAGTGCACACAAGGTTTTTCTAAGATTTGACCCCGTGACCTAGTTTTTGACCCCAGATGACCCAATTTCAAACTTGTCCGAGATTACATCAAGACAAACATTCTGAGCAAATTTCAGGTTAATTGGGCAAAAAATGTGGCCTCAAGAGTGCACACAAGGTTTTTCTAAGATTTGACCCCGTTACCTAGTTTTTGACCCAAGATGACCCAATTTCGAACTTGTCCGAGATTTGATCAAGACAATCATTCTGATCAATTTTCAGGTTGATTGGGCAAAAAATGTGGCCTCTAGAGTGCACACAAGGTTTTTCTAAGATTTGACCCCGTGACCTACTTTTTGACCCCAGATGACCCAATTTGGAACTTGTCCGAGATTTCATCAAGACAATCATTCTGAGCAAATTTCAGGTTGATTGGGCAAAAAATGTGGCCTCTAGAGTGCACACAAGCCAAAGGTTGACGCACGACGCACGACGGACGACGGACGACTGACGACGGACGACGGACGACGGACACAGCGGTATCACAATACCTCACCATGAGCACTATCGTGCTCAGGTGAGCTAAAAAGTATTAACAAGAATTGTTATCAATTATTTCTTCCAACGGAAAATTCAAGTCTCAGTAGATTAAAATGGGTTGTACTCCGCTTCCAGGCCTGGGGTTGATTACATGCCAATGTAATCGATTACAATTACAATTACTTGCATTTTCTTTGATTACTGATTACACTGTGATTACACAGTTTGCAAATGTAATTGATTACAATTACTTTTGCAATGTAATCGTGATTACATCTGATTACATGTGATTACATTTTTTATTAACATAAATATTATTAGGGTAATATTCAAAGATACGGAAGACTGTTCAAAAGATATGTTAAACAAAAGGATAAAAGGTAAATAAACAAATACAATGTATTCTCCAAATCTCCTTTTATCATTATGTTTAGTGTCCTATGTATGGGCGCATACTACAAATCAAAATATGTCAAAAGCTTAACAACCCTATAGGATAATTTCTTTTAAGGAGAGAAAAAAGAGAATATTAAGATTGGGCTAAAATAACTGTCAACAATTTAAATCAATTTAGTATGTTTTCTTTTTGCTACAACTATGATACATAAGTATTAACCCATTACCAAACAACAAAATTTTAAGGCGGTCCAATTTAAAAGCTACTGCAGGCGACAAAATAAATGATCACAAAAGGCCAAAATGTTTGTTTCATAGCCCAGAAAATATTGAGGCAAAAGGAGAAACTGCTGGTTATCAGCAGTTTCTTCTTTTGTCTCAATGTTTTCCCAAGCCAATTTTAATAGGGACGTCAAAACCAGGTCTTGTTTGGGAAAGGGTTAAATGGTGGCATGTGGAATTGGGTTAAATAAAATCATTTAGAAGAAAGTCCTTTTAGCAAACAGCTGGTGTACATCCTTGTTTCGCTTCAATTATGGAAAATACTTTTTGTTTTAAACAAGTCATTGCAGATAGATATTTAAGGAATCACATCAATTGCTAATGTTTGTTTCTTTATCAGGTGCCGGAAGCTTAATACTTATAATCAACAGTTCAAGTAGTTGAGAGAAAAAAGACAAAACACATACACTGATATGTTTGTACATTAATGAAATGGATTGAATTTTGATATGTATTAATTAAATATAATGCTTTCCATAAGAATACTTCGTAGTTCATACATCACAATTTTACATTTTCACAGAAACTATATTTAACATCACATAAGTTTATTTCTAGGTAGAACATATTTTCGTATATGCAGAAATTGCATATCAATTGCATCATTTTCCATGAAGTTATCTGAATGCCCTCTTCTAACTTAATAGACTGAAAAAAATGTGATTATGATGTATTATCATGGGCATGTTTAAATTAACTACTGCAAAATGTTTAATAAAACATGGAAATCAACTCTATAATCCCTGTGAAAATTTTGAATGGAATAAAGGGTTGCATTAAAATCAGATAATTAAGCTACCTGGGCCTAAGGGCAAGAGATTATCTAAGGTTGACACCTTATTCCCTTAATCCCCTTCAGTGTTTTTTCTCTTAGTTTTGGGAACGGGTCCGAGACCAGGCAAATTGGGAAAAATGTGTTGTTTTGTCAAAAATTGGGAAAAAAATTTCATCACAGACTCCAACAAAAATTGAGTCCTGTGCATAGTTAACTATACTAACCCAAACTGCCAACGCAACAAGATATTTTGTTGTAACTTTTAAAGGGCGACGGTAACAGATGGTCTAATTGCAAAAAATGAAATTTTTTGAAAAAATATGCAAAACTTTTGTGTTGACCACCTCGGGATGGTTAATAATATGCGATTCAGACAGAGAATGAGCCGAAATTACAAGACAGATAGCTGAATTTAGGGAGAATCCAAGCCTAAATTCAACCCCATCACTGATGGGGTTAGAATTATTTTTAAATTGTTGCGCATGCGCATACAGCGCGGACCATGATTCAAACGAGATTCATACTTAAATTTCAATATGACGTCATCATGTATGTTGTGACGTCATTTAAGAAAGTCGCATGTCCTACTGTTTTGACCTACTTTCGACATCGCTTCATGAATTTGGTATCAAATTGCGAAAAAATGAGTCGTTGCTTCAATAGTGTCTCGTAATCATTTAATCAGGTCATATAAAGCTTAAAAAGTGTACATTTCGTTTGTATTTGACAATTTTTGGGTCCAAATCTGGGAAATAGTAGCTTTAAATGAGATATGATAGAACAACGAAACTTCAGATTTCATTATTCTATAAAGTGATTTTATTGTCCACATAAAAAGAAAGTAAGAATTGTTATGCTTCGCTGAACACAGAGTCCGTGGTTCAAAACCCTATATCCGCGCTGCACGTGCAACAGTGCGTGTAATAAACCGGCGCACGTGCATTTTTGGAAAGTCGCAAGATAACCCGATAAGATTAAATAAAAAAAATCTGTCTGGTGATAGACAAAAATGCCGCAATTTAGCATAGTCCCGAAAGGCGCAGGTGATTGGATTGCTCCTGGCTGACTGTGGTTACGCGGCTATTGGCCTTTGCGTGGTCTACGGTAGCATGACTATAGCGGAAGTTTCAGTAAACCATTATATTCAATTAATCTTACTCATTAATCATGTCTGAATGTGTTAGAAGTTCCATTTGGATTAAAAAAAATCCATTTTTGTTGTTATTTTCAAGGTCATTTATTTTTCTTGCCTACGTTTGTTTTGACGTTTCCAGTAATGTTTATGACATGCCAAGAGCATTCAGAAGTCGTGTAACTACCAAGGTACAGGACAACAGGTTGAGAAACCAAATTCTCAGAGACCAGTTTCGGCTAGCAACAAAAAGGCTGCTGCAACTGCTGGGAACCACGGTCGCCGTATAAGTGCACAGACACGTAACAGGTTACGTAAACGTGAGTTCCGACCTCAACGTCCTAATGTGGGTCCCATTTTACTACATATGCGCACACGAGTCTGTCTCCAGTGGTGCAACGCCCAAAAGTGATAATCTGACCTCCTGAGCAAATATGGAACCTGCTTGACATGCGTTTACGTCAACGCCCAGTCCAACCACAGACCTTGCGTGGAATGGGTCAAACATTAATTCAAGAGTGACAAAATATTCCTATAAACGTTTGTAGACGTAAGTTACGTTCGATGTCACATATAGGTCGTGCTGTGTTCAATGCTACAGGAGGACATACGAGATACTGATCTTGGTTTCATTTTTGAAACGCACACCGGCATTACGTTTGTAACGTTATTTGCGTTACGGAATCAATTTAGACCCATTTGTTTTTCCTGGTGATATCATAATGGTCAGCGGTCAAAAAGAAGTCAATATCAACGAATTCACATTTTCAATAATCAAAATATTGTAATTCAAAGTTTGTGTTGCGTTGGCTCTTTGGGTTAGTATATATGAAATCAACTGAAGGGACTTCTAGTTTGTCTCTGGATACTTTTTTCTCAACATATGAAAGGGAATGATTGAATTTTCATTCAAAAAGAAGGAACGACTTTTGCATTGGGAATTTTCTTTCTAGATTTTGGGAAAAAATTGTCCTATTTGGCATTGGGAACGGGTTCTTTTTACGGACCCGTCCAAAGAAGGAGAAAAAACCCTGCCCTTATACCAGTAATTGGAGCATTGTTTTATCAATAAAAGAATATCAATTGAAATGATCAGTCTAGACTCTTTAATCCTTTCCTAAGCAAGTTTTGAATCCCCTTATAGAAAATGCATAGGAAAATGTTGATGCAAATAAGAAATGCTGATAATAAAATATTCTTTTTTGTTATTTTTTTGTCAGCAAAAATCAAGTTCATACCAGTTATTTTTATCTTAAAAGAGACACAGACTTAAATTTACACCAAGTTCCCAAAAGCAATTTAACAGAGTATTATAGTATAACATAGACTTTTTAATTATCCCTCAATAATTTTTAAACAATTTAAGCATGGGGAAAAGTATATACTATCAAATGTAATCAGAATGTAATCGGGATGTAATCATGATTACAGGCCATTTTGCACTGTAATCGATTAAATTACAATTACATGTAATCTGAAATGGGCTGATTACAGATTACATTATGATTACTCCAAAATTGTAATCGATTACATGTAATCACGATTACAGATTACAATGACCCCAGGTCTGTCCGCTTCAAAATTGAATTGAACTTTATTTGAAAGTGATTTCAACATAAAACTACCCTGGATTGACAGAAAAATAGTAAACCTGTTGTCAGGTAACATTCTTACTACATTCCATAGCTTTATTTCGAAGTTTGACTATGCTAAACTTGCTGGAATGAATCATTCCAGCACCTGCTCCATTGCAATGAATAGGAAGGAATTGTAACCGAAACCCAGATCAAAATTCAAAAAGGTTCCGGTTACATTATTGCAACTAGGGTTCACTGTACCCCCAGATTTTTCTTTGTACCCCCAATTTTGAAGTTAGAGGGTACAATGTACCCCCAAAATGAAAACCCAGTGGGCATGCTGCATTGGAAAAGATTAAGAACAAAATTTTCATAGAATATTGGTTTGGATTATCTAATTGCATCAGTTGTTACCCCCTAGGTAAATATTTTAGGGGTCTTATAAATGAAATAATGGATTGAAGCTTCGCCAACCGCACAAGATTTGTGCATTATGGAAATGCTTTTACTCTTTCCCTAACAAGATCTGATTTCGATGTCCCTAATGAAAACTGTTTGGGAAAACATTCAGGCAAAAGAAGAAAATTCTGATAATTATCAGCATCTTCTCCTTTTGAATCAAAGTTTTCTGAATTATAGTATTCACGAATTTTACCTTTAGTAACATACATTTTGTCTGCTGCAGATTTTAATTCAGACTACCATAAAATTTTTCTCTTGGGAAATAATGATAATAAAAATACCAAGTTGCACTGCTGATCAGAGCTATAGATAAGAGGGGGTGATGGCCTTTCAAAATACAAAATATGTTTCAATCTTTATCAAACCCTATGATGTGGGTACTCATTTGAATCGTCTTATCGAGACTATTCAAATCAGTACCCACATCATAGGGTTTGATTTGAAACAAATTTAGAATGTTTTCACCCCCTCTTATCTGTTGCTCTGCTGATGTCTGATGGATCTGATAATTTTTTTAAACAAAAAAGCATTACCTGAAGTAGATAGAGGTTGTTGGTCAGCGCTTTCGACAAATGCACATTCACCTGAAAAATATTCATGAGATTGTCAAGCTGTTTTATACACCTTTTTTTAAACTAGACAGCCCCAACGATCTGGAAGCGCTCCACAGGCCTTTTAGGATTGAATGAACTTTTGGTAAGTCTGGTAATTAAGGAAATTGAAAAATATTTAAAAAGCCTCTCTTACAACCCGCAGGGTTCAACACTAAGGCACGTCCGACAGACATTCACTGCCTGTTGCTTCGTCCGGGCTAGTAAGACCTGCAAGATGCTAGCCCGACTGGTCGTCCTTACTTCAGATCTAAAATTCACTTTCACCGTAATTGAAATGGAGGATACATTCATTTGAGATTTTTTAACTTGACCTTTTTCGCTTATTTAGAGGTTTCCTTTCTGGTTCGTGTAACGGATCGGTTTTTCCGTGTCAATTACGGTACGATTGTCCGGTGTGGATAACTGTTCGGTTGTACGGTGTGAATTTAACTAATCACCTTTGGTACTTTGATTTCTGGCTGGTTACCGTCTTCACAGACTTTTGACCATTCTTTGCGAATTATTGGGGAACCAACCGGTCAATGAGGTCATTTCCGATGCACGCGGTAGAGAAAGAACACATTTTCAAGACGCAATTTGTTTGTATCCTCCAACGCAATGGAGATCACGAGTCGTAAGTGTCTCAACTAAAGGAAAAGTACACATTATCTCTTTGTATTCATTTAATCATCAAGAGTATGATGCGCTATGTATTTATTCCAATGTCAAAGCAAGTTTCCAAACAGGCAGTCAGTTCAATGTCTTTGAATCTTCGATTTTAGCATTTCATTCTGTTAATGTAGAAAACTATGATATGATAGAGCCAGTGTAGCCACTGATCAGCATGCATATAAGATGCAGGCTGATCAGGATCGACACTGTCTTTCTGTTTATTTTCAAGTGAAGCCTTTATTCATTTCATGTCATTGGAGATGAAGCGTTTTTAGGGGGTTTAAACCAGAGATACTTCATTTTAGACTAGTCACAGTTCTTGTCATTTATCAGAAGCAATTGATGTTTTGCAACCATTTCAGCGACTCTTTTTAAAGTTAAGCAAATACTTTCCAAGATGCTGTTCAGCAGGGGACATAACTCGTTTAGACTAAGCATTGTTCTGAAAGGGTTGTCTCCCCTGTTGCACTAATATTTTGTGTACCTTTATTTAGACTATGTCCATTCTACTTTCAGTTTTACAATGTCAGATGAGTGGAGAAATAAAGCTATAAACTCAGATTCATCTGTTGTTAACTTGTTATCTGTCCGTAACGCATTGAAGCGGAACAGTAAAAGACTCGTGGATAAAGATGGCTACGAGTTCAAGGGTCGATGTCGCCGAACCAAGACAAGACTTCGTCGGTGACCCAGAGCTGGACTCATTAGTACATAGTACATTACACAAAATAAGAGAGAGACTGCATACTGACCAAACATCAAATAGATCTAGTCGCCTGTCTAATCACTCTCATGCTTCGATAAGGGCCAAGGCCGAGGCTGCGAGGGCAAGGATTCGATTTATCGATAGAGAGACAGAACTTAAGAAGCAACGGGCGCTCATTCAAATAGACCTAGAAACACTACAACAACAAAAAGATTGTGCGGCAGCTGAAGCGGAGGCAAATGTGTACGACGATATGTTAACGCTTGATCATTGGGAGCGATCAACAATTTCAGCTATGGACAAAACGGAACGAACAGCTAATTATGTGGCCGAAAGCAACCTGTGGCATCAAACACAGGAAACTGGACCAATGATATCCACTCCGAAAACACTCGGATTTGAACAGAAGTTGAACCCCCCCACACACGTGCTAAAACCAAGGGTAGAAACAACCACTGAAGAGATTACCGTGATCAAACAAGAGCCGAATTCGAATGGGTTACAACTAAAATCAGAGACAGCCGCTCGAGCGACACCTAGGATTGAACGAGAGACAAACCCTCGTGTGATACAACCCAATACAGAGATCACTACCCCACAGACAGTCAGAATAAAGACAGAGCCATACTCTCCAGGACAAGACCAGGAGACTAAGATCGGACAAGATCACAACTTGCATGCCTTTGACAATGTTGCCAACTATTTGATGAAAAAAGACCTGATAGTATCTCGTTTTCCAAGGTTTAACGATGACCCAGCTAATTTCAACAACTGGAGATCATCTTTTCTGAGAATTGTTAATGAATTAAAGTTGACCAGTCAAGAACAATTAGATTTTCTAGTGAATTATTTAGGGCCTGAGTCCTCTAGATTTGCCTCAAATATGAGAGCAATCAGCTCTGGCGATCCTAATCGAAGCCTTCAATTGCTCTGGGCGAGATTGGAGGAGAGATATGGTTCGCCAGAGTTGATTGAAAGTACATTAAAGAGCAAACTGGTCAATTTTCCTTCATTGAGTGCTAAGGACTGCAAAAAACTGTATGATTTGTATGACATTTTGTTAGAAATTGGTTGTGCCATGGAAAACCCAGTGTATTACTCACTATTATCTTACTTAAATTCCTCAGTCGGAATTAACCCAATAGTTGCCAAATTACCTCAGCATCTGCAAAGAAAATGGGTTGAAAAGGCGTCCAGGTACAAAATTGAAAATAATGCAATATTTCCCCCATTTACGTACTTTTTGTCGTTTGTGGGAGAAGTATGCAGAATTTCCAATGATCCAAGTTTTTCATTTGATAGTATTAGTTCAAGCAAGAGCACAGGTAATTTCAAAAGTCAGGTTAGTGCTAAGAAAACAGGAGTCCAAGGTCAGGAAAGTAGCAATGTTGAGAACGTCAATATAACATCAGTTGGTGAGAATACACTGGATTGTCCTATTCATCTTGTTTCGTCTCATACTCTTGATGAATGTAGAGAATTCTTAAAAAAAACATTTGATGAAAAGAAGCGATTCTTAAGGGGCAAGAAAATGTGCTTTAAGTGCTGTAGAACAAATACCCACCTAGCTAAAGACTGCAATTTCAATGTTAAGTGTGCTACGTGCAACAGCACGAAACATCCCACTGCATTACATATGATTCCACAAAATGTACCAGAGCACGGCGGGGAGTCGAATTTAGAACCCAATGTAAATTGTACGTGTACGGAAGTATGTGGGGAGGGGTTTAGTGGGCGTTCGTGTGCTAAAACGTTGTTGGTAGACGTCTACCCCGAGGGTCAGCCGAATAACTCTGTTTCTGTTTACGCGATTATAGACGATCAAAGCAATAGTACGCTAGCTTCTCCGGAACTACTCGATTCTTTAGGAGTTAACGGGAAACAGATCAGTTACGAGTTAGCATCTTGTTCAGGGTTATATCGGTCTAGTGGTCGGAAAGTACACTCTCTTAGAGTACGTGCACGCGATAAAACCTTTGATACCCCATTAAAAACGGTTTTCGAGTGTAGCAACATTCCGCAAAATCATTCAGAGATAGCTACATCGGCTATTGCAATGCAATTCAATCACTTAACGAGAATAGCAGACTTTTTTCCACCTTTCGTTGGTGATGTGAAGATTGGGTTATTGATTGGGAGGGACGTAATAGAGGTACATCAGGTACAGGAGCAGATAATAGGGCCTAGGGGATCCCCTTTCGCTCAAAAACTAGGGTTAGGTTGGGTGATTATTGGGGATGTTTGTTTGGGTAAGGCACACAGACCACGCAATGATGACATAAGGTTTTCGACCTTTAAAACTCATATGTTAAGTGAGGATAGGGCATCCATTTTTAGACCATGTCAGAGTAACATTTCCATTAAAGCCATAGAGTCTGATAACTGTTCAGATTTCCCGTTTCAAAAATGTAAAGATGACGAAAAGCTTGGCCTTTCTATAGACGACAGGGAATTTTTGAAAATCATGGATCAAAAGGTTGTGAAAGAAGATGGTCATTGGGTCGCCCCTCTGCCATTTAAAGACAATAGAGGGCATCTACCCAACAATAAGGTTCAGGCTCTCAGAAGGGCTAGGAATTTAGATTCGAGTCTTAAGAAAAATCCTCAGAAAATGCAAGATTTTCTCATCTTCATGGAAAAAATATTTAAGCTGGGACATGCAGAATTGGCCCAAAATAGTAGGGATTGTGAAGAAAATTGGTATCTTCCAATTTTTGGTGTGTACCATCCTAAAAAACCAAATCAAGTTAGGGTAGTGTTTGACTCATCTGCCACCTATGAAGGGGTATCTCTAAACTCTGTATTACTGCAAGGCCCAGACCTCACTAATAGTTTACTGAGTATCTTGCTAAGATTTAGAAAAGATAACATAGCTATCATAGCAGACATTGAGCAAATGTTCTACTGTTTTTCTGTCTCAGAGAATCATAGAAATTACCTCAAATTTTTTTGGCATAAAGATAACAACCCAGAGATGCCTCTTGTCGAATATAGGATGAAAAAGCACGTTTTTGGGAACAGCCCGTCGCCGGCTGTCGCCACTTACTGTCTGAGAAAGTCAGTACAGAGCTCTAATGAAAAAGTCAAATCATTCGTGTACAACGATTTTTATGTTGACGATGGCCTCACTTCAGTTGCTTCTCCTCAGTCAGCGATCAGGTTGCTAAAAGAGACCCAAAGGGACTTGATTGAAAGTGGATTGAGACTACATAAGATAGCCTCAAACCATCCAGAAGTAATGAAATCATTCAGTGCAAATGACCTTGCCAAAAATTTGGTCAGTGTAGATTTCGAGAATCAGTCAGCGTTACCCTCCCAGCGCAGTCTTGGTCTAGAGTGGGATCTTAGTCAAGATTCGTTTATTTTTAAGTCTGGGATTTCTGATAAACCAAATACAAAAAGAGGTATTCTCGCAACAATCAACAGCATTTTTGACCCAATAGGTTTTCTTTCACCAGTTGTTTTAAAGGGGAAACTTATTCTTAGGGAAGTAGTCTCCTATAGCAAAGACTGGGATGAACCCATCTCGTCTGATTTAGAGTCAAAATGGATCAGGTGGAAAACAAGTTTACAGGACTTAGATCAGGTCAAAATTCCAAGGTGTTATGTAGAAGGTTCATTGAGTGAGTTGGACAATGTAGAATTGCATGTCTTCTCAGATGCATCTGAAAAGGCAATTTCCTCTGTTGTTTTCTTGGCTGCAACAGATAGGACAGGTTCTAGGCAAACTGGCTTTGTAATTGGAAAGTCAAAGGTAGCCCCGAGTCACGGTCACACTATTCCGAGGTTGGAATTATGTGCTGCCCTGCTATCTGCACAACTAGCAGAGGTAGTGTCAGAAAGCTTGCATGTACAACTTGGTCAATTCAGTTTTTACACAGACTCCAGAGTGGTCCTCGGTTATCTTAACAACAAAACAAGAAGATTTCACAATTACGTGTGTAATCGCGTACAGAAGATTCTGAGTTTGTCAAGGCCGGAACAATGGAGCTATGTGTCCACACAAAGTAACCCTGCAGATCATGGGACTAGGGGCCTTAACACATGCTCTGAGATTATGCAAAAATGGTTATCTCCCCCCAAACAGTTAATGTTAAGGCACAAACCTAGTAAAGAGGAAATATTCCCTCTGATAAATCCAGACCAGGATAAGGAGATAAGAGTTCAAGTTAACAAATCTGTTTTAAGCCAGACAATGGTACATAGATTTGATAGGTTTTCAAATTGGAATAGTCTCGTTAGGGCATTTTCACTTTTGATCAAACTGGTGAGGTTTTATAAGAAACGGTCTAATCCAGATGCTACAAAAATATGCAGTGAGGCATCAATTTTGTCATTATCTGAAATTTTTCTTGTTAAGCAAGAACAGGCATTTATGTTCCCAGATGAAGTATCTTGTTTAAAACAAGGTAAACCTGTCCCAGAAAAGAGTAAGGTAGCATGCCTCAACCCATACTTGGATTCTGAGGGTCTTATGAGGGTGGGTGGTCGCCTCGAAAACAGCTGTTTGCCCTTTAAAGAAATGAATCCTGTTATTCTGGATAAGCAAAACCACATAAGTAAACTGTTAGTGAAACACGCTCACGAGAAAGTTAGGCACCAAGGGAGGCTATTGACAGAGGGTGCAATAAGGCAGAATGGATATTGGGTTGTTGGGGCGAAACGCTTAGTTCAGTCAGTCATCCATCACTGCGTTCAGTGCAAGAAACTACGCGGTAAGGTTGAGAATCAATTAATGGCAGATCTTCCCGAAGATAGGCTAATACCTAGTCCTCCCTTCACATATGTCGGTCTTGATACTTTTGGTCCTTGGCAAGTTGTCACAAGGAAAACTCGCGGTGGGGTGTCGAATTCAAAAAGGTGGGCTATCCTCTTTACCTGCTTGACTACTAGGGCCATTCATATTGAAGTTATTGAGGAGATGAGTAGCTCCTCGTTCATCAACTCCCTCCGGCGATTTGTTTCTTTACGGGGTAGTGTCAAACAGTTTAGGTCAGATAGGGGGACAAATTTTGTGGGGGCTGTCGATAGTTTAGGAGTCGATGCAATCAATGTAGAAGACGGGCCCATGAAATCTTTCCTGCACAACTCTGGTATAACATGGCTCTTCAACCCTCCACATTCTTCGCACATGGGTGGTGTATGGGAGAGGATGATTGGCGTTACTCGTAAAGTTCTGAATGGGATCATCATGGAAACCTCCTCCAAGGATCTCACGCATGAGGTACTCGTGACGTTTATGGCAGAAGCTTGCGCTATAGTGAATGCAAGGCCCCTGGTTCCTGTCTCAACAGATCCTTCAGAGCCGTTTGTGTTGAGCCCATCAGTTTTAATTAATCAGAAATCAAATCAGAGTTCAGTGTTTTGTGATAACATAGACATAAGAAGTATGTACAAAGCTCAGTGGAAACATGTGCAAGTATTATCAGATATGTTCTGGAAGCGTTGGCGCCAACAATATATACAGAATCTACAGCGTCGTACCAAGTGGTCGAAGGAAAGGCGTAACGTAAAGAATGGTGACGTCATACTCTTGAAGGACAAGGAACTTCCACGGAATGATTGGTCGTTGGGTGTCGTTACTAATACCATTAAGAATGTAAAGGACGGACTCGTGAGAAAGGCTGAAGTTGCCATTATGCGAAATGGCAAAAGAGTAACATTCACAAGACCAATAACAGAAATGGTCATTCTTCTCAGTGAAAACTAAGTCAATTAATTGATTAAACGCTCAAAGGACTTGTTAGTAAAGTTTAAGCAGAGGCTCTATTGTGGTTATTAGGATCATTATGGGATTTATGCTAAGATTTAGTTAATACTAAGGCAAGTAATTGGAAAATTAAGAAATTTTTTTTTTTCCATATGTCTAATACCCAGGATGTGGTATGTTAATTTGTATCAGTATTAGACATTTATTAATGTATGTTGGTTAAATGATATTCATTATAGTGATATCTTTAACACCCTGTCATTCTAGTCAGTAGTCAGTATTAAGTTTATACCATGGGATAATTAGTCACTAATTAAGGGGCCATGTTTATAACTAGTAACTAGTCATTGTTAATGTCATGTTGAATGGGGTTAAAGATATCAGACGGGGAGTGTAACGGATCGGTTTTTCCGTGTCAATTACGGTACGATTGTCCGGTGTGGATAACTGTTCGGTTGTACGGTGTGAATTTAACTAATCACCTTTGGTACTTTGATTTCTGGCTGGTTACCGTCTTCACAGACTTTTGACCATTCTTCGCGAATTATTGGGGAACCAACCGGTCAATGAGGTCATTTCCGATGCACGCGGTAGAGAAAGAACACATTTTCAAGACGCAATTTGTTTGTATCCTCCAACGCAATGGAGATCATGAGTCGTAAGTGTCTCAACTAAAGGAAAAGTACACATTATCTCTTTGTATTCATTTAATCATCAAGAGTATGATGCGCTATGTATTTATTCCAATGTCAAAGCAAGTTTCCAAACAGGCAGTCAGTTCAATGTCTTTGAATCTTCGATTTTAGCATTTCATTCTGTTAATGTAGAAAACTATGATATGATAGAGCCAGTGTAGCCACTGATCAGCATGCATATAAGATGCAGGCTGATCAGGATCGACACTGTCTTTCTGTTTATTTTCAAGTGAAGCCTTTATTCATTTCATGTCATTGGAGATGAAGCGTTTTTAGGGGGTTTAAACCAGAGATACTTCATTTTAGACTAGTCACAGTTCTTGTCATTTATCAGAAGCAATTGATGTTTTGCAACCATTTCAGCGACTCTTTTTAAAGTTAAGCAAATACTTTCCAAGATGCTGTTCAGCAGGGGACATAACTCGTTTAGACTAAGCATTGTTCTGAAAGGGTTGTCTCCCCTGTTGCACTAATATTTTGTGTACCTTTATTTAGACTATGTCCATTCTACTTTCAGTTTTACAATGTCAGATGAGTGGAGAAATAAAGCTATAAACTCAGATTCATCTGTTGTTAACTTGTTATCTGTCCGTAACGCATTGAAGCGGAACAGTTCGTTTACTTTTTTTGCAATATCCGCTAACGATGCGCATGGGTAAAGAAGCAATCATGAAAAATTTGCATAAATGGGCGGGCCTTCTTATCACCTGACGTCTTGAGTAGGTGATCCGGCAAATTAATCAGAGAAGAAAATTCCGAAACTTACGATTGTGCTGAAAACGATCGAATACGCTTCAAATTCAGTTATTTTCTGAAAGTTAAACCAATTTCCTACAAAAACAGAATCGTTTTATATTTATTCGTGTGTGCAAAATGCCTTCATTAATCATTTTTCTAACCTGATTTGACTCGTTTCAAAATAGACTCTTCCCAAGCACCTGTCTGATTGGAAAATTACTGCCGGAGTAATTGATAAATCAACTTCATTTAGAGTATCCCTCTAGGGTAAATTTATGTAAATTTACTCATGATCTTTGAAACGTTTTTTAAAGTGCATGTCTACAGAGAATCAAGCGTTTACTGGACTGTTGTTCTACTTTCGTTTTGCAGGAAACTTTCGTAAACAACCGATAGTCGAAAGAACTATCGTGATAATTACCGACTTTTAAAAGTACTATCGACCTATCGCTATAGTAAGGTAAAATATCGCAATACAGTTGACATATCGTTTCACCACCATTTCTCCCGAAATGGAAACTTTTGGTCAGGGCTAGCGCACATCTGGTCCGGGCTCATAGCATCTTGCAGCAGCAAGCCCGGCGGTCTTGTAGCCAAAAAAGTTAATGTTGAACCCTGCAACCCGTCGTGCGTCTTTTTAAATCGTACATTTTAAAACTCTGCAAAACTGCACGATTTATAAAGACGCACGACGGGTTGTAAGAGCGCCTCAAAATATTGTCAGGTCAAATCTTTGCTGCGTGCAGTCTGCGTCGTGGTTGCGTCCACCAAAATCGTACGTTGCATGTGCGTGCATTGCACCATTTAATGTGCGTTTTAGACGCAGACCGCACGCAGGAGCATGTACGACCGGTTGTAAGAGAGGCTTAAGACTAGTCTGGTTCCCACCTCTGATACACTACGTTGTAAAGAGTCTGGTAATACCTGGCAAACCGGGTCCATTGATTGGTTAGTATACACAACCGATGAAACGCCTCGACCAATCAGAGCCGCTCGTTGACGACCATGTGGATGGCCGTGGAGATTAGCTGTTACCGTACCTAAATCCGTAGTAGATTTCAGGTGCGGGAACCAGACTAGAACCAGTCGGTATGACGTCATAGCCTCACTTTCGTTTTTTCATCGAGGGTACTTCCTCGGTCTTTATCGTTACGGGATACCAACTTTGAGGCAGAATATTTCAAAAATCTATCGTTAAAATTCCTAAACAAAACTCTTTCTTTAAAGAATGTGATTTAAACTTTCTAACTACCAACGCATTTTTAATAATTAGGCGTAGTCGTCGAGATATTAATACTGAAAGTTGGTAATGCTTCAACGAAAAAGACCGAAGCTTTCACCTCCACCGAATGAGCGCGGGTCCGCTGACAACGTTTTTGATTGGCTGAAAGGATTGTGACGACCGTATCACTAGCTTAAGACACCCTCAATTGTTCTTTATTTTCTAATGAGCGTCTACAAACCTTGATCAAAAATGAAAGAATGACGAAATGACTTTGAAATAATATTGGTTCGACAGGAAATTTCATGGGTACAGAATGCATTCAAACATGAAAGTCTACATGAATTTTGGTTTCAGAAGTCACATTATATGGTTGGGCCTCTGATAACTTCGAGAAAATACCTCTAACTCGACAGGATCGTCTTCGTCGTCCATGCTGACACACTCGCTTTCGAAATTTTCAGAATTTGATTTAATCGAACAAATCTTAGTATAAAAGTTTTATTCAAAACCGCTGAATAAGGATAAAATTGTATCTAAAGCAAATAAGCTATTATTAAATTAAATTAGATACACAAATTCACTATATTAGAAAAGAATTTAGTAGTATTACCATGAAAATATTCCTCGATAAATTAACGTCAAACAAGTACACCTACAACTGTTAAAAACAACAACAACAATCAGGCAGACAACTTTTCAAAGACAAAAATGGAAGATTATTTGCTGGCTGTTTCGCTTCCAATAACCTTTGTAATCATAGCAGCATCAGTTGTTTACAGCTGGGGCAACTTATCGCGCCTTTGGAAGGCTGGAGAAGCACAAAAATCTGATTCAACCAGTGACCCAGTGTTCATCACTGGACCAACAGATGTGGATATTGGAGGTAAAGTAAATCTGATGGGAAAAAAATGTAACTGACTTAGGTCTTGAACCCTAAATCTCTTAAAGACTAGACGAAAGTACTACCATTGAGTTAGCAGCTACCACCACCAGTGATTTTTTTTCTAATAAAAAACGGTCGTTATTGGGCCCCTAATCCGAGTCTTCTCTGATGTAAATACGCTCTTTGATATTTTGATTTTTCGCTATTTACATCAGAGAGCGTTGCTCTTTGAAAAAATCAAGAAGTTCGCAACAAATTGTTGCGCATCGTTCACCGTCCGATCTTAAACGCTATTGTTAAAACCCCTGATGATATCGATAAATGAACCATTTATTGTTATAGCTGCTGAAAAAATTACGACCAAAAAGTATTTCTAAAAGGTTAATAGGCAATGTTTTGCAACAACCCTCACCTGAGCAGCCTTTGTTTACCTTGACCTTCCATTCAAAACCAAAGGTTATACTCATCCAGCAGGCCGATTTGAAATGAAATTTTTGGTCAGGTATGACAAAAAATGATTTATTGATCTATACCCTACAGTGTTTCACCGAGTGATTTGATATAATACACAAAAACAAAGCTTCAAGTTACTTGTAAGTTGTAACGTTACCGAACTTTCCGCTGTTTTCAAAGAGCAACGCTCTCTGATGTAAATAGCGAAAAATCAAAATATCAAAGAGCGTATTTACATAAGAGAAGACTCGGATTATTGGGCCCCTTTCCCCTCTCTGAGGAATATACTTTTTTCCCCCATTTTAGAGAATTTTTTCCCTCCTGGACCTAGATTTTTTCTTGCAAAGAAAAATCCAAATCATAGTTATATTCTTGGCATCTCTAACAGTTCTAATGGTTGTTTGAATGTCCCATTATGATATACAAGCAAGTTAAATTGCATTTATAACACTGTATTTGAGAGTATAAGCATGTATTGAAATTTCCCCTTTTTGGGCGTTCACGCGAAAATTTTCCCCCACCTATGGGCCCTGACCGCCTTCCCCCAAAATTAAAAATAATCACTGACCATGTTTTTCCGTTAGAAATTTCTGTGCATCACCGAAAATTGCAGTGATGGGTGGAAAATTGCGATGATCGTGGCAATTCGTCACGTTCGGGTGGAAATCAAATGTCAGGTAAAATCAATATTGGTGGAAAATCGCGATGATCGTGGCAATTCGTCATGTTCGGGTGGAAATCAAATGTCAGGTAAAATCAATATTACCTGTCCACGCAAAACACCGGGATTGGCAGTGGTCCAGTGGAAAATTGCGGCAAATCCCGCATTAGGGTGGAAAACTGCGCTTGCTGCATCCATCGCGTTGTTCCACCTGAAATCCAAATGCGTCGATGCATGGAAATTGGAAAAAATGTGTGAGCTGTACTGTATTTAATAACTCCAGTATTTAATAATGCAGAGCTCCAGATAATTTTTTGAGGCAAGGGGTATTTACCCCTCAGAATTTTTTCCAATGCGTATTTCCAGATAATTTTTTGAGGCAGGGTGTATTTACCTTCTTGTTCGGGAAAGGACTAAAATAACAGGAACATCCGACCGGAACGACCCACTTTCACTTTCGGGTTCGAGGACATCTAACCGCGGTATGTTTCCGACCATCTAGTTTTTTTTCTGAACAAGATTACCATCGTGTGCTATCTTTGCCTGTAGGGCCACTTCAGAAGGAATATCGGCAAAATCGCCTAAAGTTACGATCTGCTTAGCAGTGGATTTACTTGTTTGCCGGTTTAAAAGAAAACAAACACCTTCGAGTTGTCATTTCCGATTTACGGATTGATGCAATGGTCTGTTAAATCGGGTAACGATTTACTTTCACGGAGACAACCGATTGATTGAAATTCAAACAAAATGCAACACTCGGCATCATTCGGGAGATCTACGGAATAGCCGATTGTCGCTCGGCTGGTCACAGTGGTGACGTAATTGGTATTCCCTAATTATTCAAGGCTGTGATTGGCTGATTAAAGCGGTAATAGATATCGGATAGCTGACTGTCGTAATCTATTTTCTAGACAAAAAGTTTGTGTTAATTGTTGGAATTTCCTAGTGTATGTTTTTCTCGACATTTTCCGATCTTGATACGCTGACTGGCAATTATCAAATGCGTTTTCATTATTTTGAATGCGTATTTGTACGCATTCTTATAAAAGTTAATGCGTATTCAGACCAAATCAATGCGTATTTTACGCAAATACGCATCCTATCTGGAGCTCTGATAATGCATTCATTATTCAATAACATGTTTAGTTTAGCAGCTTTCAAACTGGTGCAACCTTATCTTTTGGAAAATGATTTATACAACAAACATGTGTTGACCGACATCCCTATTAGAAAAGGCTTGAGAAAACATTGAGGCAATAAAAAAAATATGCTGATGATCATCATTTTCTCCTTTTGCCTCAACATTTTCTGGGTTATAGTGTACACAAATCCCTGGCTTATCAACAACCATTTTGTTGTGTACAGCAGCTTTCAAGTTGGACCACCCTAAAATTTTGCCGTTTTGGAAAGGGTTAAACTGCATTTGTGTGTTGCAGGAGGAGGGGACAATGCTAGCAATAAGCCAATGATAGATGCAGATGCTGACCCTTACGAATATTGCGGACATATCCAGAGTGAGGTGAAAAAAGCAAGACAGAGAGTCGCTACGAAAGAAATCCGCCAGAACCTCACGTCGGACGACATGGAGGCGGAGAGGGAAGCTCAAAGACGGCAGCTAGAAGACATCTTTAAACTAATGGAGAAACAGAATGATAAGTTTGGAATGGAGAGTATGGATGAAGTTAAAGAGCAGATGAAGCTGTATTGTTGATCAGATACTCGGGGTTCTAGCCTCTAGATGAGATGTAGTGATGATGTCATTGATCTATCATCGTTAGAAATTATACAAGACTCATGTAACATTCAAACATGTGCTTTCAATTTTCCCATCTAAAACATTAATTGTCATGCTAAACAAGAATGTTCTTGCTTTAGCAGACAGAATAGACTAAGATCAGTCTGCATGTACATGCAGTCTGATCTTACTCTACACTACCTGCTTGTCTCTTTCAAGCCATAATCATTAACACAATTGATTATAAATGAATAAGAAATATAGCTCCATAATTTCATTGCGTTCATTTCAAGACATTTTCAAGTTATTTAATCCATTACCACACAAAGACTTTTTTTGACTCCGTACAAGATAATTTCTTGGGAAAACAATTGTAGAAAATGAAGAAATTGCTTGTGACAAGAAATTTCTCCATTTCCCACAATGTTTTCCACAGAAAAAGACCAAAATAAATTCTTTTAATTTGGACCGGTCTTAAATTTATCGTCTGGTAATGGGTTAAATTCATCTGTCATTACTTCATCTCATCTAGAATTCAGAACTATACACAGAGCTCCAGATAAGAGGGGGTGAAGACTTTCTAACTTTTTTATTTCAAATCTAAACCCAATGTTGTGGGTACTCATTTGAATCGTCTCAATGAGACGATTCTAATGAGTACCCACAACATTGGGTTTGATGAAATTTTAGTGAAATACTTCTTTTTTTAATGTCATCACCCCTCTTATCTGGAGCTCTGATATACCAGCATTGATATTAAATCTTACTTTATAAAAGAATCAACAAAACTATATAGCGGTATCAACATGAAATTTTGTACAGCAGATGTGTTCAGATTTTACCACCACTGGTAGTGTTAACCAAGATCAATCTTGATGAATATGTCGCTGCTTTTCTATGAAACCTCGTAACTGCAGCTTAAAACAAGATCAATCTTGATGAATATGTGTTCTTGTGTCAATCTTGACTCATCTTGTTTCTATTGCTTTACAAAATACGAGGGTTGTCCCAATAAATCGTAGACACATTCGATAACTTGTCTTATTAACGTTGCACAATGTTTATTTTCCGTATGACCATTGTTTGTCCATTTTTGACTTGATTTTCATTCATTAGCTTTTCATATATTTCCTTTATATCAAGTTTTACCCAATTATTTTAAGCGCATAATGGTCGTGCGGCGCACGTAAAAAATAATGCCTTTCCCGCTCGTCGTTCCTGATTAACTGTCGTAATAAAAAATTTTGGTTTCTATTTTCAGTCAAGAAAGTTACACAGCCGCATCGAGTAAATTATGTTCTGTAATTTTGCAAAATTTCAAAGCGTTGACGTTATTCGTTTTCCAACTAATATGTTTTAAAAGAAAATGAATAAAAATGTCGTTGACGTAAAAAGACGACGTTGCTGAAAATTGCGGCGCACCGTAAAATTGTCCGTTCATCGGCGTGGAGAGCAGTATAACACATTGAATCTTAAATGAAGTAGAAACTAATCAAAATACACAGCCACGTGTTTACAACACATGTATGGACACTTTTTTGAAAGTCTCAAAACGACGTTTCAATATTGCCCCCGGAGAAGGCCGAGATTGTTTAAAAGAGCGGGCGTTAAATGGTAAAAGAAGTCACTGATTACGATTAACGGAAAATGCACAAGATTATGGCGAATAAAACGGACTTTGAGATGAAAAATACATTTGGTTGAATTAATTTATCAATTATTGATTTCAAAATTACTAAAAAATCAAGAGTATCTGCGATAAAGCTACGAAGTTCAATAATAAGCCAAGAAAATGTCGTTCGGTTTCCCGTTAAAATGTGACGTTGTTACATCATGACGTTGTGACGTGCGCCGCAGGTCGGTGCATGCCTTTGCAAAAAATTCTATATATTTAGTATAATGTAAGCATTTAACTTGATTTTTTGTCAAAGTGGCGTCAAAAGGTGTGGGCTTAAGCTATGGAAAAATTAGAAATATCTATCCAGAGGTTTTTGATTTATCGACATTGTCTACAATTTATGGGGACAACCCTCGTAACATTGCTTGTCATCAAATGCTCGCATCTGCGGCTTGTTTTAAGCTGCAGTTATGAGGTTTTGGGTAAAAAGCAGGGATGGTATTTGTGTAACAAGATTCAGAAAGTTAGTTGCTGTTTCATAAAATCTGACTATATTGGCCTTATGAAAAAATATTTAGTGTAGAACAAAACAGTTAATATATTTAGTAATACTAGTTTAATATGTTTGTGAAATTTTGTTTCCATGGTTTTATATTGTTTTGTTGTTGTTTTACCATTATGAAATTAGTATATTGATTGTCATGATAATCATGTTAATTTGTTTGAAGTTAACATAAGAAGACTGCTTAACAATTACATTGGAAGTTGTTGCATGCTACTGATAAGATTTTGCGAAAGAAGAATCAATTTAGGATTAGGTTTCATGGGTTAAGAGAATGAGAATTCCAGAGGTGGATGTTTATCAGAATAGTTGTTTATGCTATTTTAATTGTATCTTCTTAGAGTTCTAGTTCTATGTTTTCAAAAGTGTCTTTCTCGATTTGTGAAAACAATAATGTTGGTCTCATTTTGGGAGATTTAGCTGTTTAATATACCGTATAGCACTTTATTTCTGCGGGGTCCAAATTCTGCGGTTTTTTCAGAAATCAGGCGGGTTAAATTTCTGCGGAACATATTTCTGCGGTCTCTCATTTCCAAATCAATTATTTTATTTCTGCGCTATCAAATCAGTTTTAGTCGTTATCAGACATAGTTTGAAGGACGATTTCTAATTTCTCCGTTAGGGTAAAGGGATAATACCACTCATTTACCGGTATCTATAGAGGTGTTATGGGAAATAATGCCGTTTACAGATAGGTGTGAAAAGAAAGACGTGTCAAACTGTTACCAATCAGTCATATCATTGTTTATTGATGAACTAAAATGTCTTATCCACACCTAAGTTAAAGCCGTAGTTACACCATTTTTGAATAGGAAAGCACTCCATTGTCATGATATTGTTCTTTCCATCGGGTGGTAACAGTCTAACTTGTCCATTTACTGACTAAAATTACAGAATTACAACAACCTCTACATTCAGGATTAATATTCTGCGGATTTTATTTCTGCGGTGCCGTCCACGACCGCAGAAATAGCAGAAATAAAGTCCCCGCAGAAATAAAGTGCTATACGGTAGCTCTCAAACAGTGTGTTTCTAGTCAATTTTGTGCATGGTTGTTTTTGTGGATATATCATTGCATTACTTGAAGAACCTTGTAACTATAGCTTGCTTAAAACTGTAGTTACAAGGCAATGTGTCACGAATTAAATGTGTTAAAGCTGTCATAAACCTTTTTCTGTGATGTCATAACCACCCATTTCATTATTCAGGTACTAAGCTTCTATGTTACATAAATTCTTTTCCAAAAGGCAAACTTGTGGGGTTGTCCAATTTGAAAGCTCCTGCAGGAAATATAATAGGCACTGATTATTAGTGATGAGGTAGGACTGGTGTACATTAATAGCACAGAAAACTGAGACAAAAGGAGAAAATGTTACCTCTTTTGTCTCAATATTTTTTCAAGCCTTTACGTAATAAAGAAGTTTAAATCAGCTCTTGTTTGGGAAAGGGTTGAAATATCATTTCACATATCTCCATCATCAAGAGCTGATGTTTTATTGATTTTGCTTTGTATCAATATTTATTATCAATTTAGAATTATTGCGTCAGAGTATTATTTCACACCCAATATTCTCCGACAACAAATTTGATGCTCTTTTAAAGAGAGGTTAAAATCATTCCATTTATAACATTCCTGTATGAGTATCAGACTCAAGGTGGTAAAGACTCTTAATTTGTTTTTCAAATCAAAACCCTTTGTTGTGGGAGCTCATGTAAATTGACATGATGTGACGATTGCAATGAGATCCAACAATGTAGGGCTCATATGGCTTAGTGGATTAATTGTATGATTAAGTTGTACCACAATTTGAAAAATAAAAGTCTTATCCTGGAGCCTGTAACCTGCTACCACACACTGGCTCTTTGAGTCCCCACAAGATAATGGCTTTGGAAAACATCATGGAAAATGAAGAAATTGCTTGTCACAAGCAATTTCTTCATTTCTCACAATATTTTCTACACAAAAAGCTGAAAAAAAAATTAAAATTTCATTCACTTTAAATTGTCATCTGCAACACCTTTGAATTATGACAGGTCTAAAATTTTGCTGTCTGGTATGTAATGGATTAAGTTTTATGTACACCACAGACTGACAACAGTCAACATTTACAGCAATATGTGTTCTTACTTTTACTTATTTTTTGCTCCAGATCCGTCCATCTTTTATGTTCTTTTTGGGAAACAGTTACAGAAGAAAAGATTTGTTTGTAGTTAGATGTTTTCTGCATTACATTCGATTTTGAAAAGCATTGATTTTGTCCTTGCTATGGCTTGAAACATCAAAGCCTTACACTGGCATTGTCAATTTTGGTGAAAATGCTGTTCAATACGTTCTGCTGCCTTATCCCTTTCCCAAATGGCAAACAATTTAGACATCCAATTTGAAAGATGCTGCAGATGGCAAAAGGGATGTTAATGAAGAAAGAATTTGTGTATGATTAAGCACAGATGATTTGGTTATCAACATTTTCTCAATGATTTCCCATTCAAATTTAAACAGACATTAAAACCAGGCCATGGTTTCTCGAGACTCGAATAATAATAATAATAATAATAATAATAATAATAATAAAGACTTTATTTAACGAGGCAGCACAGTTGGGATAAACCCAGTCTTCCCTGTGGGCCTCTACAAATATTTACAAAATCAGTACATGTATATACAACAAAGCAAAATAACAAATATCAACAGTCTGTGTAAATTATGCATTAATCTTTTCTCACATGACAAAATTATAAGCTAATCCGAATTGAAATATAGCACAGATGACAAAATAGTTGCTAAGCAGACAAAATCTTTGTGTATTATGATTTATAAAGTAGGAAAAAACTGAAGAAAGAAGGAAAATATTGGTAATCATAATCAGTATTTTCTTCCTTGCTCTCAGCACTTATAGAACTCTACAGAGGTAGTCAAAAATCAAGTTAGAGTAATGTGTAAAAAGCAACACAAATAATACTGCAGCATTTGTAAGCATATCAAACATTATAATTTATCATAAAATCAATTCATCATTAGAAAAAGAATCATTCTGTATTCTTACTTTATAAGGATGTTGTACAAGACTGTAACAATTGCAAGAGTATATGAATTAATAATTACAATAGTTTTTCACCTGAGCCCTACGCTAGTTTTCACTGCCTTGAGGCAAATTAAGAAAAATGGTTTAGAAAATAATTCCTCAACTTTAATTTTGAAATGTTGAGATATATTCTATCATGTACATAAAGATTATGGATCAGCTTCACTTTGTAGTTTTAGTAAAATTCCGACAAGGCATATTATTTGTTATTTAACATGAATAGTCATATTGTTTGGATTTGAGATTTAGGATTAATATCTACTGACTACTATAATATACACATACTTTGATTGTATAAAATACCAGATTAGATCTATTTACATTTTCCTGTTTGACTAAGAAATATTGTGCACATCCAGGGTGTTTCTCCCACCTGTGTACCACCATTGTAAATAAGCAGCTTTAAACTTTTTTACATTGTCCACATGTCTGATGTATAGGGGTATTTGATTCCAAATTTTTGGACCAGAATATGAAATTGATTTTCTAAAAAATTCAATTCTTGGCTTTGGAATTTTTAGAGCTGAGTTTGCTTTAGATCTTAGATTTGTATTTGCTGTTTCAGTGAAGAGATTTGATATATACTCTGGAAGTTTGCCATTTGTAGATTTGTACATGAAAATAGACTTCTTGAATACAATACGTTCATGGATAGTAAGCCATTTGAGCTCTTGAAATAATTCTTCACTGGGAGTATCAATATTTTTATTAAGAATTATTCGTGCAGCCCTTTTTTGAAATTTGTGGAGTTTATCTAACAATTTTGAGTTACTATTTCCCCAGATAATACAACAGTAGTCAATGTGAGGTAGGATATAAGCATTGAAAAACAATTTTCTTGCATGAATATTAAGATATCTTTTGATTCTTAAAAGAAGGTATAACAAAGAATTACATTTTTTCAACAAATTTTCCACTTGGGTTCTCCATGAGAGGTTATGGTCTACTTGAACACCAAGCAATTTTTCTACTTCTGAAAATTCTATTATTTGATTTTGTAGAAGTAATGTTAAACTTTCATTGTTGAAAACTTGGTTTGTTGGTGAAATAATCATAGCCTTTGTCTTATTTGGATTAGGCAACATTGCATTTTTCTTACACCAATCATCAATGACATTAAGACTGTTTTGAAGGGTTTTACAAACTTCATCTGGTGATTTTCCTGTCACACTTACTGTCGTATCATCTGCGAAAAGATCAGTTGATGACTTGGTAAGATGTGCAGCTGAATCTGAGCACCATACTCAAATCGCACGAAATCCATGTGAACTTCAATGGAATACCCTTCAACGTTGGACAGTATTCCATTGAAGTTGAGCATGCACTCATGAGTATATACATTTTTCGAGAAACCAGGGCCAGGCCCCGGTTTCTCGAAAAAACTTAAGTATATTCTCATGAGAAGATCAACTTCAAAGGGATTCTCTCCAATGTTGAAGGGTATTCGATTGAAGTTCATGTGGATTTCATGCGATTTGAGCACGGTGCTCAGATTTGAGCATGAGAACATACTTAAGTTTCTTCGAGAAACCGGGGTCAGGTCTTGTTTGGGAAAGGGTTAGATACCCACTTTCAGACTGCTCTATTTGTATTGCAGATGATCTCTTTTTTTGAAAATATTCGTTGTATGTAAAACATTGTATAATTGTAGATATGTTGTTAGGTTGATGGACCATTAAAGGTTTTATTGTTCTAATGTTAAAAAAACTGTTGTTTTGGATTAAATGCCATTTTACACAATATTGTGTGGAAATATCCAGATAAGTCTTGCACTTAACCCTTTCTTAAATGACAAAACTTGCACCTGTCCAAATTAAAACTCTTGAAGGAAGAGAAGAAAATGCTGATAATAAGCATTTCTCCTTCTCCCTCAAGGATTTCATATTTGCAGTAGCATTTACTTTTACTAATTTTCTAAAACACCTTTGAATTTGAATCGCCTTAATTTTTCATAAGCCTGAGGGGTCGTATTATGTCATTGGCCCTGGTCATCCATCTGTTTGTTAACAATTTCTTGTGTAGGCAACTCCTCCTACAGTTTCAATCTGAATTTCATAGAACTTACCACAATGAATCTCCATGGTGTCTAGTTGTGCACACCACTTACGGAATTCAGATAACTCTTTTCATTCTTGAATTATCTGCCCTTGAATTAAAAAAATGCCCATTTTCTTGTGTGCTCAACTGCTCCTACAATTTGAACTGGAATTTAATGAAACTGTACACAATGAATCTCCATAATGTCTAGTAGTGCACATCACATACGGAATTCAGATAACTCTTTTCTTTCTTGAATTTTCTGCCCTTGAGTTAAAAAAAAAAATGTCCATTTACTTATGACTGCAACTTTTACAGTTTCAACCACAATAAACATGTACAATCAAACTTGCCATAATAAATCTCAATGGGGTGCACTTTTGCATGCCACTATCAAAATTCATATAACATATAACTCTTGGAATTCTTGAATTATCTGTCCTTGAATTGATAAATGGCTATTTTTACCGACAAGCCCCTCTTGGGCGTATATGCACTGCTCCACGAAGCTATTGTTGTTGTTTGGGAAAGGTTTTCAGTTTTATGTCCCACTACACAGCTAAAGGTCATTATGGAGATGACGCCCCAGTATAAAGTCTTACTGGAGTATGACTCAAACCTAATACCCCTGTGTTAAGGTATTAACCTTTGACCCCTGTGTTAAGGTATTCCATCCATCATTATATACTAAACAACTCCAGATACCATCATCAATTTCTGTTGCTATGGGTGATGCCTTAACTCTTTCCCAAACGGCAAGATTTTAGCATGATCCACTTCAAAAACTGCCACATATGACAAAATGGAATTTATTAAAGATAAAATTTGTGTCAAATATTGCAGGGAAAATATTGAGACAAAAGGAGAAACTGCTGGTTATCAGCAGTTTCTTCTTTTGTTTCAATGTTTTCCCAAGCCTTTTCTATTAGGGACATCAAAACCAGAGCCGCGTTCTTTAGAGCGAGATTTTTTAAGATTTCTTAAGATGTTTTGGATAAAGCGTTTTTAAGACCGAGACTTTGACCGAGCTGTTTCGAATGCTCCATATTTATACAAATGACGTCATCATGACATCATTTGTATAAAGTATGGAGCATTCAGAACACCGCGGTTTATAAATTATGGAGCGTCCGGAACAACTCGGTCAAATCTCTTTTATATTGTTTCTAAGAATTGACCGAGGGGTTCCGCACGAAGTGTAGTGTAATGGCGCCTCCCATTGAGCGTCTTAAAAATCTTGGTCGAAAGAACGCTTTATCCTAAAATATCTTAAGAAATCTCAAGATATCTTAAGAAATCTCGCTCTAAAGAACGCGCCTCAGGTCTTGCTTGGGAAGGGGTTAAGATGAAAGAAGTGTTTGTACTATCTAATGATGGATAGAATACCTTCAAAGCCTTGCATATTACTACCGTATCAAATCAATCATGAAGATGTTTAACCTTTTCCCAGAGTGAAGCCTTTTGACAAACCTAGTAGACTAACCTTCAGAAAACATTGAGGAAAATGCAGAACAAGAGTGCCATGGTCACAATATATGCCATTCCAGAGACTAAGTTTTAAGGGAGCATAACTCAGGCAAAAATCAATGAACCATAAAATCCTTCCTTCATGCACATCTACCACATGAGGTGATAACATTGACCAAGTTTCAAAAAGATCCAGCCAGAAACTTAAGAGGAGTTGTGCTCACGAGAAAAGTGTACGGAGGGACAAATGGACAGACGGAGAAGATGACGCCAATATGCGTCCGCCTCCGGCAGCGTATAAAAATGCTAATAGCCATCCTTCCTTTTGATTCTTAACCGCCAGTAATGGCGAACCCTAGAAATCTCTAGGTACAACATATTTAAACCCTACACCACATTTTACATACATATATAAGACCCTACACCGAATATAAATCCTATCATCGTTACTGCAGATACATCAACCCACCACCATATTTACGAATGCATCTACAGTAACGCCTTCGACTAACGCCATCATTGTTTCCTTTTGCCTCAATATTTTCTTGGCTAGCCTATATTATACACAAATCCTATCTTTGTAATGTCCATTTTTGACACCCCAGCATCTTTTTAAATTGGATCAGTCTATTTCTGCCATTTGGGAAATGATTAATCCACCCCATAATAGGAAACATGCGATGATCATTTTTAGCTCCACTGGCCTTTCAGGCCAGCGGGCTATTGTCATGGCGGTGTGTCCGTCGTGCGTGCGTCCGTAAACTTTTTCTTTAAAAATCTTCTTCTCAAAAACTACTGGATGGATTTCAACCAAACTTCACAGGAATGATCCTTGGGTGACCCTCTCTCAGATTCCTTCAAAGAATATGGATTGAACCAGAATAACCTGAGTTATCTGCCCTTGAGTGTCAAAAATAGCAGGTTTTGACTTTAGTTTTCTAGTTTTCTTCTAAAATCTACAAATATTGAACAATCAAGACAAAACTTTGACAGATGCTGACTACAAGATCTTGCCTTGGTAAAATTTTCAGCTTGATCTGAATTTTACATCATGAGTTATGTGCCCTTGAAATTGACAGAATTGTCATTTTCGGCTGTATTTTGACTTTGTTTTCTCTCTAGCAACTACAAATATTGACTAAACAAGACAAAACTTTGACAGAATGATGCTGACTATAAGATCTTGCCTTGGCAAAATTTTAAGCTTGATTTGAATTTCATAGCATGAGTTATGTGCCCTTGAAATTGCCAAAAATTGCCATTTTCGGCTCTATTTTGCTGGTTTTGACTTTATTTTTGCTCTAAAATCTACAAATATTGACCAATCAAGACAAAACTTAGACAGAATAAATTTAAGCATTATTATGCTGTCTGTGTGTAATTTTCAGCTTGATCGGAATCTCACATCATGAGTTGTGTGACCTTGAATTTGACAAAATTGCCATTTTTGACTTCGTTTTCACTCTAACAACCAGAAATGTTAACCAATCAAGATAATACTTGGAAAGAATCTTGTTGACAACAAGATCTTGCTTATGTGTAATTTTCAACATGATCACACTGTTACAATACGAGTTATGTGCCCTTGAAATTTACAAAATCTCTGTTTTCCACACTTTCTCCACTATTGAAGCCACGAATATTGACTAATTTAGACAAAATTTGAACAGAATGATAGTGACCGTAAGATCTTGCATGTGTTTAATTTTCGATTTGATTTTAAATATACATACTGAATTATGTGTCCTTGAATTTGGCAAAATCACAGTTTTCAATTTTATTATCTTTCGAACATCCCTAAAATATTAGTCAATCATTTACTTTCTTTTTGCATTGACCACATGATTGCTGCTTTTGACTTTGTTTTTGCTGTAAGAACCACAAGTATTGAAAAATCTAGTCAAAACTTGGATTTAATATTAAAGAAATTCAGGCCTGTGGAGCGACTCAAGACCTTCAGGTCTTTCTAGTTGTGCAATGTCGTAACCATTTGATGTCCCTGTAGCAAGAAATAGAGAAATTGCCTTGAAAAAATAAACTATGATACCAATAGTGTTTTAAATTTTCATTTCCAAAACAAAAAGAGCATTTACATGAATCTAAACTAATAACAATTATGCATTTCACACCATACCATATATACTGAGAGGCAAAAGAAAGTATACACTTTTGTTTGTCGATATCTAGCTTATTTTCCATCATATCAACTCAAAATTTTGTACATTTTATTTCTACCCACACAGCAATGATACAGTGTCGATTCATTTCACCTGAAATTGCTTGACTACCTATACTCTTGCTACATGCCGATTTTGCAAACTTTGCACATGCGACTTTATGGATTATCAAATATTGCTATTAATCCGTTTTTAATTTCTTTATTCTTTATCACAACAAATCACATCGTTAAATTTTCTCTAATATGAAAACACAATTCACGCTGGCTGGTTGAATTTGATCAATATGTCACTTTTTTAGCAATAAGACCCATTTTTTTATGACGCATCATGATGCGAAGGAAACGTGACACTCTATACATTTAGTCAGGTAGCTAGGAACATTTTGCGCATTTTTTTCAAAATCCGTCAGTAAATTTAGAAGGAGTTATGTCAGATAACTTGTTCTTATCAAGCCCCCTTTTGCCGTGACGCATCATAATATGGAAAAGCACTAACAATGTACGCATGTTCCTAGGTGAGTAGGCACTTTTTGTGAAAATTTGATCGTAATCCGTCCCAAAATTTAAGGGTAAATGCTTGCATTAATTTATTGATGAAATCCCGTTTTTCGATGACGCTGTATCATATGAAAAAACATTTGCAACGGAAGAAAGGACAAATAGACTGATAGGCGGACAAGGTTACATCAATAAACGACCACCTTCGGCGAGGTTTAAAAATCGTACATAATCTATTAATCGTTTTCTCAGAAAACGTGGAAGAACTAGGGTGTATACTTATTTTTGCCTCTCAGTATATGTTAAGGAAGACAAAACAATAATTCTTTACTACATTACTGAGATTCTGAAAACATTGGAACACAAAAAGATGTTACTTCATTTTTTTCTTTTTGATTACTGGCCAATTGTAAACAACTTTGTGTAAAAGTCTTTTGTAACTTGTTAGTATTTCTTTCAATCAAGCTTTTCCCTATGTATAGATCTTTCCCCTTTTTCCAAAATTAAAAATATTTATACGGATAGCAAAATAATGTAAGTAGTGCACATATTATGGCATTGCATATTAAAGCTTGGAAAGTATCGAGAGCAAAGTGGAATAAACTGATTAGGAGCATTTTCTTCTTTTCTATAAATACTTTCCAAAGCTCCCTAGCAAGGGACCATCAAAACCAGGCATTCTTTGGGAAAGCGTTTAAAAACTTTTTATCAAGTTATACAATGAATAGTTCTGAATGGCTATTTTATCACAAAGTCAGGATCATCCTGTGTAAATAATGTATAAAGCCTGCGAGACAGTTCTTTACCAACACGCCGGGATGTCTCTAGTACTCCTGCACCTCGACGAACCTGAAATACAACACATACATGATTAACACTTTCCCAAACTTTTTTTGGTGATCTTCCTCAAAAACTGCCACAAATGACAGAATGGAAGTTATCAAAGATACAATTTGTGTAAAATATGACATAGAAAATATTGAGATAAAAGGAGAAACTGCTGGTTATCAGCAGTTTCTTCTATTGTTTCAATGTTTTAACAAGCCTTTTCTAGTAGGGATGTCAAAACCAGGTCTTGTTTTGGAAAGGGTTAACATGCTCTTGTCTACTGGTAGACAACAAAATGTTCATCTGGTCAAAAGTTCAAAATGCCTAGAGAAAACAGAAGGGTACATTTAAAGCAGAAGACCTAGATAGTGCATACTTTTAGTTCTTCTGCAGTATGTCAAAATATTTGTGTATAGAAAACTGAAATTAAAAATATGACAGATTTTCTTTAAGCACGTCATTTTGCATGTGACGGCTATGCGACGCTCATAATGGCGTCACTTATTTGGCCCAGCTTATATAACGTCAGATAGGGTGAAATGAACGAAAGCGGGGCACAAGTTTTTGAAAATTTCACTGGATAGGCGGTGAGTTTATCAAAATGATAATCTACCGTTTTTTTTCGATAATCCACCGAAAAGCATTAAAGAAAGTCAAGCAATTCTTTTCCCTACATGTTTTCTACCCAAATATTCCTTGTAGCTCTGTAAGGCCCTATATTGCACAATGGCTTAACTAATATGTTTTATTCGATATGTTTATTAACCCTGTCCCAAAACAAGAGATGTTTGTAAAACATATATGCCCCCTTCAAGTGCCTACATTTGATGTAGGTCAAAGTCCAAGGTCAAGTTAACAAGGTCCAAGGTCATGGTCAAATATGAAAGGTCTTGGTAGGAGGTGTCTATGTGTGAAATATCAAGACTGTATATGTAAAAGTAAAATGAAATATAGGCCAGATTAAAGTTTTTAATAGTAGGCCAAATGCCAAGGTCAAGGTCATGGTCAAATGTGAAAGGTCTTGGTTGGAGGTGTCCATGTGTGAAATATTAAGGCTGTACGTGTAAAAGGACATGATATATATATGCCTGGTTTAAGTTTTTAAAAGTAGGTCAAACTCCAAGGTCAAGGTTGCAATATTCAAGGTCATGGTCAAATGTTAAAGGTCTTGGTAGGGGGTGTCTATGTGTGAAATGTCAAGGTTGTAGGTGTAATAGGACATAAGATAAAGGCTAGGTTAAAGATTTCTAAAAGTATGTAAAAATCAAAGGTCAAGGTCACACAGGCCAAGGTCATGGTCAAATGTGAAAGGTCTTGGTAGGAGGTGTCCATGTGTAAAATATTGAGGCTGTATAGGTAACAGGACATGAGATATATGCATAGTTTAAGTTTTTTATAAGTAGGTCAAACTCCAAGGTCAAGGTCCAAGGTCATGGTCAAATGTGAAATGTCTTGGTTGGAAGTGACCATGTGTGAAATATCAAGGCTATATGTGTAAAATTACATGAAATATAGGCGAGATTAATGTATTATAAAAGTAGGTCAAACACCAAGGTCAAGGTCACAAGGTCCAAGGTCATGGTCAAATGTGAAAGGTCTTGGTAGGAGGTGTCCATGTGTCAGATATCGAGACTGTATAGGTAACAGGACATGAGATAAAGGCCTAGTTTAAGATTTTTAAAAGTAGGTCAAACTTCAAGGTCAAGCTCCAAGGTCATGGTCAAATGTGAAATATCTTGGTTGGAAGTGACCATGTGTGAAATATCAATGCTGTATGTGTAAAATGACATAAAATATGGGCCAGGTTAATGTATTATAAAAGTAGGTCAAACACTAAGGTCAAGGTCACAAGGTCCAAGGTCATGGTCAAATGTGAAAGGTCTCGGTCGTACGTGTCCATGTGTCAAATATCAAGGCTGTATGTGTAAAAGGACATGATATATCAGCTAGGTTAAAATTTTATAAAAGTAGGTAAAAGTCCAAGGTCAAGGTCACAAGGTCCAAGGTCATTGTCAAATGTGAAAGGTCTTGGTAGGATGTGTCCATGTGTGAAATATCAAGGCTGTATGTGTAATAGCACATGAGATATAGGCCCAGTTTATTTTTTTAAAAGTAGGTCAAACTCCAAGGTCAGGGTCACAAGGTCCAAGGTCATAGTCATATGTGATAGGTCTTAGTCGGAGGTTTCGATGTGTCAAATATCAAGGCTGTATGTGTAAAAGGACATGATAAATCGGCCAGGTTAAAGTTTTTAAAATGTAGGTCAAACTCCAATGTCAAGGTCACAAGGTCCAAGGTCATGGTCAATTGTGAAAGGTCTTTGTAGGAGGTGTCCATGTGTGAAATATCAAGGCTGTATGTGTAATAGGTCATGAGATATATGCCTGGTTTAATTTTTTTTAAAGTAGGTCAAACTCCAAGGTCAAGGTCACAAGGTCCAAGGTCATGGTCAAATGTGAATGATGTTGATAGGAGGTATCTATGTGTGAGATATCAAGTCTGTATGTGTAAAAATACATGAGATATAGGCAAGGTTAAGAATTAAGTGTAAAAATCAACAAAGGGCAATAACTCCAAGAAGTTGATCGGCAAGGTTAGGGTTCTTGTGCACTGCACCTCTCCATAATGAGATCTATCCACCTGTAAAGTTTCATGATTCTACCTTACATACTTTTTGAGTTGTGCTCTGGACAAGAATCAATTATAAAATCAACAAAGGGCAATAACTCAAAAATTTTGATCGGCAGAGTTACGGTTCTTGTGCACTGCACCTCTCCATAATGAGATCTATCCACCTGTAAAGTGTCATGATTCTACCTTATATACTTTTTGAGTTATGCTCTGGACAAGAATCAAGTTTGAAAATCAACAAAGGGCAATAACTCCAAAAATATGATCAGCAGAGTTACGGTTCTTGTGCACTGCACCTCTCCATAATGAGATCTATCCACCTGTAAAGTTTCATGATTCTTCCTAACATACTTTTTGAGTTATGCTCCGGACAAGAATTAAGTTTGAAAATCAACAAAGGGCAATAACTCCAAAAATATAATCGGCAGAGTTACGGTTCTTGTGCACTGCACCTCTCCATAATAAGATCTATCCACCTGTAAAGTTTCATGATTATACCTTACATACTTTTTGAGTTGTGCTGTGGACAAGAATCAAGTTATAAAATCAACAAAGGGCAATAACTCAAAAATTTTGATCGGCAGAGTTACGGTTCTTGTGCACTGCACCTCTCCATAATGAGATCTATCCACCTGTAAAGTGTCATGATTCTACCTTATATACTTTTTGAGTTATGCTCTGGACAAGAATCAAGTTTGAAAATCAACAAAGGGCAATAACTCCAAAAATATGATCAGCAGAGTTACGGTTCTTGTGCACTGCACCTCTCCATAATGAGATCTATCCACCTGTAAAGTTTCATGATTCTTCCTAACATACTTTTTGAGTTATGCTCCGGACAAGAATTAAGTTTGAAAATCAACAAAGGGCAATAACTCCAAAAATATAATCGGCAGAGTTACGGTTCTTGTGCACTGCACCTCTCCATAATAAGATCTATCCACCTGTAAAGTTTCATGATTATACCTTACATACTTTTTGAGTTGTGCTGTGGACAAGAATCAAGTTATAAAATCAACAAAGGGCAATAACTCAAAAATTTTGATCGGCAGAGTTACGGTTCTTGTGCACTGCACCTCTCCATAATAAGATCTATCCACCTGTAAAGTGTCATGATTCTACCTTACATACTTTTTGAGTTATGCTCCGGACAAGAATCAAGTTTGAAAATCAACAAAGGGCAATAACTCCAAAAATATGATCAGCAGAGTTACGGTTCTTGTGCACTGCACCTCTCCATGATGAGATATATTCACCTGTAAAGTTTCATGATTCTACCTAACACACTTTTTGAGTTATGCTCCGCACAAGAATCAAGTTTGAAAATCAACAAAGGGCAATAACTCCAAAAATTTGATCGGCAGAGTTACGGTTCTTGTGCACTGCACCTCTCCATGATGAGATCTATCCACCTGTGAAGTTTCATGATTCTACCTTTAATACTTTTTGAGTTATGCTCCGGACAAGGTTTGGTCTACGGACAGACCGACCGACCTACGGACCGACCGACAGACCGACACTTGCAAACCAATATACCCCCATTTTCTTCGAAAGGGGGCATAATAATTTTGTTACGCAGATTCATAAGTCAGATATTTAACAAGAGTTGTCCGCGGACAACGTAGCTTGCCTATACGAGAGCTTGTCACAAAAACAGCAATTTTCTTAAAAGTACGTCAAACTCCAAGGTCAAGGTCACAAGGTCAAAGGTCATGGTCCCAAATGAAAGGTCTTGTCGAGATGTATGAAATATCAAGGCTGTATCTCTAATAGTGCCTGAGATATAGGCCAGTTTAAAGTTTTTCAAAAGTAGGTCAAACTCCAAGGTCAAGGTCACGGTCCCAATTGAAAGGTCTAGTCGAGATGTATCTATGTATGAAATATCAAGGCTGTATCTCTAATAGTGCCTGAGATATAGATAAGCTTAAAGTTTTACAAGTGAAGACGGGACGCGACGCGACGCCGACACTAGGGCTGTGACATTAGCTCCCCGGACATAAAGTCCCGGCTCGCTAAAAATCACAGCATAGGATGCATTGAGGAAAAGGAGAAAATGCTGCACATCATCATTTTCTTCCTTTCCCTCAATGCTTTCCAAAGCCTTGTCTGTTAGAGATATCAAAACCATTATTTGTTTGGAAAAAGGTTTAATGATATAGAGTTTACTTACAACAACATTTTCCAGCAGTTTGACAGCTTCTTTTTCTGATTCACATCTACTGTAGGCCTGAAATAAGCCAGACAAAGTGAACCCCTTCCCAAACAACAAAATTTTGGGGTGATCCAAATTGTTTTCAAACTTTCTTTAGGGTAGTCAAAACCAGGCACCGGTTTCTCGAAAAAACTTAAGTATATTCTCATGAGAACATGCTCAATTTCAAAGGAATACTCTCCAACGTTGAAGGGTATTCGATTAAAGTTCCCGTGGATTTTGTGCAATTTGAGCACGGTGCTCAGATTTGAGCATGAGAACGTACTTAAGTTTTTTCGAGAAACCGGGCTCAGGTCTCGTTTAAGGAAGAATTATAAATACCTATATGAGCAGACAGAATGAACAGTCCATGACACAAAATTACTAGTATACAGGTATATAGAAGAAATGATGTGTAAATTCAAGGGGAAATAATTCCAGAACCAGGGTACAAAGAGGAAATTTGTCCAAGTTCAAGGGGAGGTAAATCAGATAACTCCTGAACACAGGGCCAGTTGATAACAGAAAATTGTGTTGTGCAAAATATCAACATGTGATCAATATTTGTGTAAAGTGTCATCACTATTGGATGAAATCTGAAAGAGAAGTTCACGACACAAAATTGTTAGCATTTTGTTCATGGAAGGACAGACAAGCTGATTCCAGTATACCCCTAAATACTTTCATTTTGTGGGCGTATAGCTACAAAATTATCACTATCTTGAATTATTCAATCATCTTAAAAACAGAGAAATAACAGCAAGTTAATCTTAAAGTTTGCCATTGTTAAAGTTATTGATTGATGACAGCATTGCACATATACTGCATATAACAGTAAGAGCTGGTCAAATTTTCTTCTCGCTACATACCAAAGCAAGAGTATTCTGGAATGTGACTCAGACAAGAACTATTACACTCATACACTGACCTGCACCAATAATTGAGGACTAGGATATTCTACAACTAGAGCCTGTGCCACATCCTGACTGACATTTTTGAGTTGCATCAGCTGTTGTTTCCACACCTTTAACAACCCCACACCATTTTTGTCCACCTTCACACCTGATGCACCTTCCTCATGGAAGGAAAATTTGGCATCAAAACGGTCCTTCCTGCAATAATGGATACAACATGTGGGGTTAGAAAATGGGTTGGTTTCTAGGATACCTATCATCCAATATCCAGAATTGTAATGCCCTTTCAAAAGAAAAGCTTAGTAAACATTGTGGAAAAGGATGAATATAAATGAATATTTCTAACTTTCCCATAAGACAAAATTCTAGACTCGTTATAATTCAAAGATATTGCAGACAACAATTTCAGGTGGATGCTCATTGTTTGGTCTTTCTAGTAGAAAACATTGTGGCAATAGAAGAAAGTGCTTGTGACAAGCAATTTCTACATTCACCACAATGTTTTCCAAAGCCTTCATGTTGTAGTGCGTCAAAAAGGATCATTATGATATGTGGGAATTGGTTAAAATGCTTCACTTATCAAATTTTGTTATCAGACAATTTTTTCTATAGACCAAGCTTTTCAAAATAGTGTGTGATAATGCGTTCCATAAGATTCACTTCCCTATGTATAGCTGGCTCATCTTCACATGCCAAGGGTAAAATATACATCATGTTGTGTCTGTATTGACCTGGCAGATTTAGTAATATTTACATTGTATCATGATAACCGTTTTCATCGGACCCAAGAAGATTTCATTGACAACTAACAAAGTGCCTAAATCTTATATCATCCATATGATGTAGAACATGAAAGAGGAAGACTAGTGTTGCAATGATGTCATCAAGAATGTTCAAAATTAAGTCAATGATTTTAGAATGCAACATCAAGTGTATGAAACTGTAGGTGGGTTTGATTTTGACACACGAAGATGTAACTGACTTCAATATTGATCATCTTTCTATTCCAATTCCTATGAATTCTGTGTTATGAATATGTAATTTACCACAGGCTGTCCAGCACCTTCAGTACAAAAATTAGGGCAATTTTTAGGGACAAAAATCGAAAAAATTAGGGCAATTTTAGGGCTAAAATTAGGAATTTAGTGCTAAAGTAGGACTGTAGATGTATCCAAATAGACTGACTATTTCATTATTGATAATAAAACACTCACTCTTTTTATCTTAATAGCATTTAAGGCATCTTACAGTCTCATCGTCTAAGCTATTTGTTGATTATAACCTGATTAATCCAAACAGTATAGTATACAAGTCACACCCAACGCTCAGCTGGGCATTAGTTACCTTGAACTGCCATATATGAATAAGACACTGACAATTGGCAAGATAGCTACCCATTGTCTAAAGAGGTCAAGATGGCCCTAAATAGCTGACCTGAGAAAGCCTCAAGAGACATACCAGTGTTTCAGGCATAATTTAAATGCCATAAGCATCCTAGATTAAGAGTCACGAGGCAATGGTACACATGAAATTCCAAAGCTTAGTTTGGGAACTATTCCTGTAGAGATCCAAAATACAAAATTTAAAAACTTTAGACCTTATGGTTTTTGCAAACAACATTCTACAACAGTTTCCTTTTCTTCATAAACAGGAGCCCAAAACAGAAGACATATTTTCAAAGCACATATGCCAATTATTATACTATTCTGGGAGAGATTCATGAGACAATACAAAATTTCAAAGCTTTTTGAATAACAGTTTGGAAGGAAAGACTGCCACATGCAAAGACATCCCTCTGTATCTCTATGTAAAACCAAGGAACTAAAAAATTTGGTTTGTTTTTAAATGCATATCGATATTTGAAGTATTCTGATATAAATTCATATGATACTACACAAAAATTTCAAAGCTGTAGGTCAAACAGTTTGGGAGGAGAAGGTTGTCAAATATTTCCCTGTTTGTCTTGCAGGTTCCAACATAAACTTTTTTTGTCACTAGACAGTCAAGACTTCTGCTTGCAGATGTTGCTAGCCCTGACCAAACATGCACTAGTCCTTACCAAATATTTGTATTTGAAGGATAATATGGAAAAGGTCTAAACTACAACAATTCTTTCATAGTCTTAAAGGCCAATTCTGAATCACAAATGAATGAACATTTGAAAGGGCCCATATGTTCTTGTTGTGTCACATTAGAACTGAGGCTGACTAGTCAGTCCTGCATCTTGGGAATCTAACTAGCCCTGACCAAACAGCAGGCAGGTAATGTGTATCAGGCATGTAGTAATGTTAATTCCTGTCTTGTGAAATGTGTTGATCCACAGCATACCTGGTAGTGCTATTTTTCAAAGCAAAGTGATAATTTGAAGATGCTACAAATGAAAATAAGAAGCCTTATCAATTGAGAGGAAAATATTGTAAAATATTGTAAAAATATTGTCCGGTGCTTATTTTCAATCCATAGTAATCATTTGAAGTATTTTGAAAGAGATCCCTCAAAAGGTGCCATACAGATATTGGGACTGAAGCTGACCAGTCGGTTCTGTATCTTGGGGATCTGAAAAACGGCCATACGGATGTGAGCCATCACAATAGCTCACCTTTTGAGTATTTCGTGCTCAGGCCAGGTAAAAATTTAGGAATTGCAAGAAAAAGTAAGGGCTTTTTTAGGAATTTCCCTTGTTTTCATCATTTTTTTAGGAATTTTAGCCAAGTCCAAAAAAAATAGGAATTTTTAGGAATTTTAGGGACACTGGACAGCCTGTTACCATTGGTTGCATGACAAATTAAACACAGAACATTGAGAACTCACTTTGCAGGTTTTTCTGCCACAGCTTTAGAGAATCTTCTGACAAGATCAGCGAGATCTTCAGGGCTCTCCACCATATAGTTATTACTGTTTGTGTGTAGAAATGTGTCTGTAAGAGCCTCCTCTATATCTACACGAGATACTTTCACCAGCTCACTCCTGTCTTTACCATGTTTTGGTACACGGTTTGGGTTGGTAGACTGTACAGCATCTCGGTGCTTCTTCTGTGCTTGAGACTTCATCTCCCTGCGAGGGCAAAAACAAAAGAAAGATTATGAAAATGTGACGTTCGGAGAACATTGTGGATTAAGGTAGAATACCCGTAATGTCGCCATTTTGAGATTCATAAAACATCAGTTTTTTTCGAGCTGCATCATTACACATCCAAACCTTTTCGGGCGCAGTCGTAAACCTTCGGCGGTGGAGAGTTCCACTGCCGAATGTTTTCGATCGCACCCGAATAATTCCGACGTCGTGCGAACGTCATTAGGCAGGGTTTCCACCGACTTTTAAATCTGGGGGTTAAATCCATACTTTGACTGCATGCTTGTACCCCCTCTTTTAGCTACAAAGAAGGATTCTTGCAAAAACTGGGGAACAGAATTCATTTTGAAGGTAAAAAAGAAAACATTTGGAGGTTTTTTGACACCCTGATTAGGGGTTGACTACCTTAACATGCATATAAAGTTGACCCTCCGATTGTTGGAAGATGGTTTGTGGAAATACACAGGGATGCATCCAGAAATTTGCAAATTGGGGGGAAATGCCCCCCATAATTTCTGAAATTGGGGGCAATGACCAAAATATGGGGGCATGCGTAAAATGACCATTCTTTGTCATTTTATGTCTTTTGAAAATTGAATGCATTTTTCAATGTATTCAATAAATTGTGAAGTAAACTGTGACAAAGGCAATCTTAACTAGTCTAGATCCTAACGAAAAATCAATACATTACCTTAACAGCTATAAAATAGATCCCAATCAAACAATAATGTAATGTTTTTCCAACTTTGTGCCTTTCAAATACACTCGTTTTCAGTATTTTGATATTTAAAGTTGGAAGATTACATATCACTTGTGGTTTGCTACCTATCTGTTCACGAGCGGTTGCATGACAAGCCTGTTTGAGCGAGTGTAGTCCAAAAGATCTTTGAAATTTATCTGTCACATTGTAAACAGCCGCCATTTGCAATTTTGAGTGACGTCATCGCTGTAGTGTTTTTTGTGGATCAAAGGGCCCAGAGTATTTCAGGACTGTTCAGAGATCGATAAACTTATGTATTCTTGATTCAATGTTTTTGCATATCGATTTACTTCTTTCTTACTAGTTATCTCGGTGAAAGTTGCACTTAAAACAAGTAATTTTTCGTGGACTATTTTTTCAGATCAATTATGGAAGTCAGGCGGAAGGATTTTCCAGTCATGATATCCTGATCATTTTTTCTTTTATTTGTTTGAAAAAAAAAAAAAAAAAAAAAAAAAAAACAAAACATAATTTGCACCATCCTTGTAGTTCAACCAGATTGCGTTTAAGTCATTTTCATATGGAATGGTCTTATCTTATGTACCAACTATCCTTGTTTTTCCACGCTATCTTGTCCGTTTACGGCCGTGGGAAAGTTGTCAAGCGGGAATCATTTACGATCAACTGAATTTGTCATTTGATTGGACAACCTCTTTTCCTCGCACGATGTGATTGGTCATTTAGAGTATCGTCAGAATTGGAAGGATATTATTCAACAAGGCATTTTTTCACAAAAACAAATAACATTTGTTAAGTAAACCAAAGCCAAAAAGATTTTATTGTAATTGAAAATTACAGCTAGCTAAGGGAGTTTATCGACGTAAGTAGATGCCAGAAATGCACTTTTGTACGAGAAAAGTACTCTCAAATGACGTCATAGGAATGCAGGTCATTTGTCACTGCGCATATAATCGCGGGTCTTTTTCGTAGTAATAGTAACCATATTTGGAACCGATAAACATCTATTTAGGTCAATTAGGCGGAGTCAGTGTGGCCATGGCGCGCGCAGAATCATGTTTTCTTCCGATTGGCAGCCTGTTTTAGTTTGCATGCACCCTAGTGAAAAATCAAGTACTAGCTGTTTTTGTTCATTGAAAGACATATTATTTGTGTTTAACCCATTTCCAAGTGATTGCTGGCATCAGAAATGCATATTCTTTTCTCTGTTTTTTCTTCTTTTTTGCGGGATTTGCCCGCGGCAATTTGACAAATAGGGGGGCATTCATGAAAATTCGCGGCAATCCCGCAATGCCGCGCTCTAGATGCAACCCTGAAATACATACGGAGAAATAAACACCTCTCAGTGTGAGCTAAAGCTTTGCATAAACTGGGTTTGTTTCTTTTTATGGGGCCTTTGCATGTTACAAAAATTTATGTTCAGGACAAATCTATGTGCCACCTTGCATATATCAAAGACTTCATAATAGTACCGACTAAAAACACTCAGAATATCATAAATCATTTACTCTAATTTTAGCCCCTTTTTGGTACATTGATGGTGTTAAAAGTAAATTAGAATTTGACAGTACTTTAGAATATTTAAAATCATTCCAAGTTTTTGGTTTAGTTGAAACCTGGGTGTCAGACTTTTCTGAATATTCGAATTTGTTTCCCGATCATAAATGTTATTTTAAAAATGCTTATAGATTCAATAATAAGGGAAGATACATGGCCGGTCTTTGTTTGTTTGTCCATAAGTCTTTAGACAATATGTATGAGATTTTGGAAACAAATTCGAATCTATGCATGTTTTTGAAGTTTAAGAAGCCAGCTATGAATAGAGATAAAGATTTCTTAATATGTTTAACCTATCTTCCACCTGACCATTCTCCATCTTATAGAAATGAACTATTTAAAGGTGTTGAATTATTAGAACATTGCCTCAACCAGTTGGATATTGATGTTATGAATGTGGACATGATGATTATGGGAGATCTAAATGCTAGGACTGGTTGTGATAAAGATTATATAGATGAGCCAAAAAGTGTTTTTCAAGATGATTTATCTGATATATTGTTTGCGAATATGCCAGATAGAATGTCATGTGATAAAACTGTAAATAATAGAGGCGTTAAACTGTTAGAATTATGTAAATCTTATGGTGTTTGTATTTTGAATGGCAGAAGTGGAAATGATAAAGATATTGGTCATTTCACGTTTGTAAATATGAATGGATCTAGCGTTGTAGATTATGTTTTATTATCTAATAATTGTCATTATAGAATTGAATCTTTCAATGTCGGTCAAAAAACAGAATCAACACATTTTCCACTTGAAACTGTTATGAATTTTGATAAACATATAAAAACAGATAAAGTGCTTAACGAGGATGTTCAATTTAAGCAGCAAAAGTACATATTTAATGAAACATCCGTTGATGATCTTAGAAACAGCCTTATTAGTATATTAGATAATCAAATGACTCATAAGTTAGTAAATATGATTGACAATTATGAAGAAAACATTGATTGCATAACGCAAGAAATTGTAGCATTGATAGAAAATGCTCTTAAAGTCTGTGAAAAAAATAAACCTTAACATAAAAAGGTTCAAAAGATACAACCGCCATGGTTTGATTTTGAATGTAAAAATTTAAAAAGAGAAAAAGAAAAGGCTTTAAGGAAATACAGATTAACAAGATTTCCTCAAGATCTTCAAGCTTATTTGAAATTGAAAAGTGATTTTAAACAACAATGTCGTTACAAAAAGTCAAATTTTGCTGACAAAAAATTAAATGACCTATTACAAAATGTAAATAACCCTAAAACATTCTGGAAAAAGTTAAAATGTTTTCAAAACACGACAAGTGTTCAAAGTGATATCCCTATGGAAAGATGGAAAAATCATTTCGAAACATTGTTTGAAAGTGTTGATGAAATCAATGAAGACTTTATTACTCCTGATGATGATATGACAGAAATTGAACATAGTATATTCAATGCAGAAATTACTGATGAAGAAATTTTACATAGTATACAATCCCTTAAAAATCCCCCGGCGAAGATGGTATTCCAGCAGAATTTTTCAAAAATACAGTTGATATTTTAATGCCTATTATGACACGGTTATTCAACAGATTATTTGAGAAAGGAGAGTTTCCTATTGCATGGAGTAAGGCTATCATCATTCCAATTTTTAAGAAAGGCGACCAAAATGACCCGTCAAATTATCGAGGTATATCATTGTTAGACATTTTTGGTAAGATTTACACGAGCATTATTGAAAGAAGACTTTCCTTCTTTGCAAACGTATTTAACAAAATTGATGAATCACAATCAGGTTTTCGAACTGGCTATTGCACTATAGATAACGCTTTCATCCTACAATCTCTTATATCTAAAGTTTTGCGTAAAAAGGGGGGTAAAATGTATGTCGCTTTCATTGATTTTAAAACAGCGTTTGACTCGGTAGTAAGAAATAAGCTATGGGAAGTTCTAATCAAAGTCGAATTGAAAGGTCATTTATTCGATTCTATCCAAGCAATGTACAAGCAGGTCAAATCATGTGTTCGATATAATGGTTATATGACTGATTATTTTGATTGTAAAGTAGGTTTAAAACAAGGATGCATGGCCTCACCAAAGTTATTTTCCATATTTATTAATGAATTAGCAGTGAAAATGAGAGAAGATCCTAATCTAAGAGGAATTCAGCCCCAGCCAAATAGTCTAATTGAAATCTTAATCCTGTTGTTCGCAGATGACGTAGCATTAATCGCAGAAACGGTCAAGGATCTTCAAAGACAATTGAATTTTTTGTATGACTTTTGTCGAAGCAGTTGTTTAAAGGTAAATTCACAGAAAAGCAAAATCATGGTTTTTAAGAATGGTGGTAAATTGTCAAAATTTGAAAAATGTTTTTTCCGGGGTGAAAGATTAGAAATTGTTTCATCCTTTACCTATGTTGGCATAACATTTACATCAGCACTATCATTAAATTCAATGGCAAACGATATGTCAGTCAAAGCTAAAAGAGCACTACTTTCAATTATATCGTCACTAAATTCGTATGGTCAGTTGCCTTATAATGTATTCTTTAAAGTGTTTGACACAAAGATATTACCAATTTTGATGTATGGCGCTGAAATTTGGGGATTTTTTTCAAGAGAACCATGTGAAAGAGTACTAAGCTATGCATGTAAAAGGTTCCTGTGTGTCAGTATGAAATCAACCAACGTCGCAGTTTTGGGTGATTGTGCCCGCTTCCCTTTATACATTGAGAGTTCAAAACGGTGTATCAAGTATTGGTTGAGGATTTTAAAAATGCCACAGGAACGATATGTAAAACAATGTTACTTAATGCTCCTTAATGATAAGGATACAACTAGACCTCATTTTAATTGGGCGAGGGAAGTTGAAAAATTACTATGTCAAAATGGTTTTGGACATGTATGGTATAGTCAAGTTGTTAATGATGAAGCACATTTTTTGAGAACCTTTACCCAAAGATTGAAAGATCAATACATACAACATTGGCATGAGTCCGTTGAAAATAGTTCAAAGTTATCTGTTTATAGATATATTAAACCATCTTTTGATAAAGAATATTATTTTGATGTACTAACGATTAAAAAATTTAGACATGCTTACTCGCAATTTTGCACTGGAGTTCATTCCTTAGAAATAGAAAGAGGTCGTTACGACAACATTTCAAGAGAACAACGTTTATGTAAAGTTTGCTCGTCACAGTTAGTAGAAGACGAATATCATTTTATTTTCCAATGTAGAGTATATGCTGACCTTAGACAAGTTTATATACCGGAAAAATATTACAAAAGGCCCAATAAACATAAGATGCATATGCTGCTTAGTAGCAAAAATGACTTAATCATTAGAAACATTTCCCAATACATCTATCACTCATTACAGAGAAGAAAGTTAATTTTAGAACTGTAATATGTATTTACATACGTTTTGTTTATAAGCAAGCGCTGAGCGAAAGGGGATGTGTCCCATACTGTTGGGACACGTCTCCTATCGTGCAGTGCTGGCGTGAAAAAAAAATTAAAAGTAAAAGAGAATGTATAATTTTGACGACATAAAAGAACATATTTCCATCTTGTAACCTTGTCAAAATACATTATTGTGTAAATTCAACCATCACTGTACACATGTTTATGTAACTTGTTTGTAATATATATGTACAATAGGCTGGAGGCCTGGAATGTATGAATAAACGAATTGAATTGAATTGAATTGAATTGAATTGGTACAATCAGACACAATGATATTGCGGTAAAGATGGAAATAACAGATTTTACGTAAAAGAGGTCAATAGTCACAATATACACCACTTTTCTTACATGAAGTACCCTAAATACTTGTGACACAGCCTTATATGACAAAACATCATGCCCAAGGACACATCACTTAAGATATTCTGTTTGAATTTCATCAAAATCTGTCCATAGATGCATGAGTTCTGTAGGAGAGGATGATACCATTATATCCATGCTTTTCAACAAAAAGCTCGTAACTGAGGCTTGTTATAAGCTGCAGTTACGAGGTTTTTGTTGAAAACCAATGATATATTCAGCTTGAACTCTGTATAAAAACATTCAAGAAAATTTCCTACTTGAAGTATTGTTCTACTCCTGTAACCACAGTAGTGATGTTTATGTCTTTGTGAGCCAGCTGTAATTGTTGTACATACTTCTTTAGGGACACACCCCCAGTAACACATCCTAATTGTTCCTGAAATAAACATGTCATACTTGAAGTATTGTTCTACTCCTGTAACATATCCTAGTTGTTCCTGAAATATACATGTATACTTGAAGTATTGTTCTACTCCTATAATCACAGTAGTGATGTTTTTGTCTCTGTGAGCCAGCTGTAATTGTTGTACATACTTCTTTAGGGACACGCCTCCAGTAAGACATCCTAATTGTTCCTGAAATAAACATGTTATACTTGAAGTATTGTTCTACTCCAGTAACATATCCTAGTTGTTCCTGAAATATACATGTATACTTGAAGTATTGTTCTACTCCTATAATCACAGTAGTGATGTTTTTGTCTCTGTGAGCCAGCTGTAATTGTTGTACATACTTCTTTAGGGACACGCCTCCAGTAACACATCCTAATTGTTCCTGAAATAAACATGTATACTTGAAGTATTGTTCTACTCCTGTAACCACAGTAGTGATGTTTTTGTCTCTGTGAACCTGCTGTAATTGTTGTACATACTTCTTTAGGGACACGCCTCCAGTAAGACATCCTAATTGTTCCTGAAATAAACATGTTATACTTGAAGTATTGTTCTACTCCAGTAACATATCCTAGTTGTTCCTGAAATATACATGTATACTTGAAGTATTGTTCTACTCCAGTAACCACAGTAGTGATGTTTTTGTCTCTGTGAACCTGCTGTAATTGTTGTACATACTTCTTTAGGGACACACCCCCAGTAACACATCCTAATTGTTCCTGAAATAAACATGTATACTTGAAGTATTGTTCTACTCCTGTAACCACAGTAGTGATGTTTTTGTCTCTGTGAACCTGCTGTAATTGTTGTACATACTTCTTTAGGGACACACCCCCAGTAACACATCCTAATTGTTCCTGAAATAAACATGTTATACTTGAAGTATTGTTCTACTCCAGTAACATATCCTAGTTGTTCCTGAAATATACATGTATACTTGAAGTATTGTTCTACTCCTGTAACCACAGTAGTGATGTTTTTGTGTCTGTAAGCCAGCTGTAATTGTTGTACATACTTCTTTAGGGACACACCCCCAGTAACACACCCTGGTTGTTCCTGAAATATACATGTCATACTTGAAGTATTGTTCTACTCCTGTAACCACAGTAGTGATGTTTTTGTGTCTGTGGGCCAGCTGTAATTGTTGTACATACTTCTTTAGGGACACGCCTCCAGTAAGACATCCTAATTGTTCCTGAAATAAACATGTATACTTGAAGTATTGTTCTACTCCTGTAACCACAGTAGTGATGTTTTTGTCTCTGTGAACCTGCTGTAATTGTTGTACATACTTCTTTAGGGACACACCCCCAGTAACATATCCTAGTTGTTCCTGAAATAAACATGTCATACTTGAAGTATTGTTCTACTCCAGTAACACATCCTAATTGTTCCTGAAATAAACATGTCATACTTGAAGTATTGTTCTACTCCAGTAACATATCCTAGTTGTTCCTGAAATATACATGTATACTTGAAGTATTGTTCTACTCCTGTAACCACAGTAGTGATGTTTTTGTGTCTGTAAGCCAGCTGTAATTGTTGTACATACTTCTTTAGGGACACACCCCCAGTAACACATCCTAATTGTTCCTGAAATAAACATGTTATACTTGAAGTATTGTTCTACTCCTGTAACATATCCTAGTTGTTCCTGAAATATACATGTATACTTGAAGTATTGTTCTACTCCAGTAACATATCCTAGTTGTTCCTGAAATATACATGTATACTTGAAGTATTGTTCTACTCCTATAATCACAGTAGTGATGTTTTTGTGTCTGTGGGCCAGCTGTAATTGTTGTACATACTTCTTTAGGGACACACCTCCAGGAACATATCCTAGTTGTTCCTGAAATAAACATGTCATACTTGAAGTATTGTTCTACTCCTGTAACATATCCTAGTTGTTCCTGAAATATACATGTATACTTGAAGTATTGTTCTACTCCTATAATCACAGTAGTGATGTTTTTGTGTCTGTAAGTCAGCTGTAATTGTTGTACATACTTCTTTAGGGACACACCCCCAGTAATACATCCTAGTTGTTCCTGAAATAAACATGTCATACTTGAAGTATTGTTCTACTCCAGTGGCAGTGATGCAGCCTGCAGTGATGCTATGAAATTTCCAACCATGATGTTTTAACCCTTTCCTTAACAAGACTTCGTTTTGACTGCAAAAGGCCAGAGAAAACATAGAGGCAAAAGAAGATAATGCTGATAACCAGCATTTTCATCTTTTGTCTCAATATTGTCTCTGATTCATTGTGAACAAATCTTTGACATCATCTATTTTATCATCTGCAGCAGCGTTCATAATGAGCAACCCTAAAACTTTACTGTCTGGTAACAAATTAAATGATGTCGCCAAAAATTTCTATTTTAAAAGTATTTTACATTGTTCATATTACACTGGTGAAACCTATTTGTTAGCATGTTTCAAGCCAACTATGGTAATTCGTTGGAAATCTCATAGCACCATATTCAGTGAATCCTCTTCGGTAAGAAAATACATACAGAAACATTCTGACTTATGAATATTAGGAATTTGTAACTGTTTACCAAGCTTAACCCTTCTCAGGTTGTTTGAGTTATATTCCTGTTGTGAACAAAGCTTTGGCAGACAGTAAAGACTAAAATCAGCCTGCACAAATGTGTAGTCTGATCTTAGCATACACTGCCAGCTTTATATTCATTCATTGTAGCAAAACCTTCAGACAAGCTGATTGAAATGTCTCTTAACCCTTTCCCAAACAGCAAAATTTTAGGGTGATCCACTTCAAAAACTGACACAAATGACAAAACGGATGTAATTAAAGATTGTATTTGTGTAAAATATGACATAGAAAATATTGAGACAAAAGGAGAAACTGCTGGCTATCAGCAGTTTCTTCTTTTGTTTCAATCTTTTCCCAAACCTTTTCTAATAGGAACATCAAAACCAGGGGGCGGTATTATTAACGATCGTACGTTTGATTTTTGCATAATTACTTGTAACAACCGCCCTAATTGACTCAGTCGGATTTCTCATGCAATCAGATGTCTTGTTACACAGTTTACACAAAAACTTGATCGTAAGATGTTTGTTAATACGGGGCCCAGGTCTTGGGTGGGAAAGGTTTAAATGGGCAATTTTTTCTTGAAAGAATTTTAAGTCAGCAAGACAAGGATTATAATACAAGCTTCAGTTTGTACCTAAGTGGCCTACCTGTTTAAATGTATGGACCATGTGTACAAAGTCATTGACAGGGATGATGGCTAGTATCTCCCCTTCCATAATGTCATTCTGACTCGTGTGTACCTGAAATACACGACCACTTTGAGTAAAGTCATGGTCAGTTGGTATGGGGCTTGTTGTCGGCTATGTTTGAAAATTTCGTAACTAAAGCTTGAATAAGCTGTTACCTATAGTTACCGAATTTTCTGACATAGCCAACATTGTTATCAATTGACGGGGACATCCCAGTTGGTCTAATCCCATTTGGTCTAAAATTTGAAGTTCCCATTTCGTCTAAAACCCTTAATACAAGAAATTTACTTTTCTTCTAAAATATTTTCTCAGTTTGTCTAATAATTATAGTTATTTATGCATGTATTAGGCCTATAGATCTATATTGTTTAATAATATCTTGTTATTTAAGATATTTAGGACATGAAACAAGGTCTGAACAAGAGGACCATGATGGTCCTTAATCGCTCACCTGAACCTAGATAGAAAGAAAGTCACAATGTTGTCAAATTCAAGAGCACATAATTTAAGATGTGAGATTATGATCCAGCTGAAAACTGCTTTCATAATCTTGAATGATCAATATTTGTGACTGTTACAGTAAAAACAAAGTGGAGGAAACCAACAATTTTGTCACAGTCAAGGGCGCATGAACTCTGTTCTGATAAAAATATTCTCATCAACATTATGTCCATTTTTTTTTTTTTGATTGGTCAATATATTGTTAGAGTGAAAATAAAGTGGAAAACTGTAATTTTGTGAAATTCAAGGGCCAATAACTCTGGTTTTTCTAGTCAAATCAAGCTGAAATTTTCATTCATCCAGGGTCTTATGGCCACCAACATTGTGGCCAAGTTTTGTCTTGATTAGTCAATAAATGTAGATGCTACAGTGTAAACAAAGTCGAAAACAGCAATTTTGTCAAATTCAAGGGCACATAACTCCAGATTTCCTACTTCAATCACACTGAAAATTGAAGTCATCCAAAATCTTATAGTTACCAACATTGTGGCAAAGTTTTGTCTTGATCAGTCAATATTTGTAGATGCTAGAGTGGTAACAAAGTCAAAACTAGCCATTTTTGAGGTTCAAGGGCACATAACTCCAGACTTCCATGTCCAATCTGACAAAATATCAAACTCATCTCAGAACTTATAGTTACCAACAATGTTGCAAAGTTTTGTTTTGATCGGTCAATATTTGTAGATGCTAAAGTGGTAACAAAGTCAAAACCAGCCATTTTTGACGTTCAAGGGCAGATAACTCCAGACTTCCTGATTCGATCTGACTCAAAATCGAACTCATCCGAGAACTTATAGTCATACATACTTTGACCAAGTTTGGTTAAGATTGGTCAATGTTTGTAGATGCTAGAGTGGTAACAAAGTCAAAACTTGCCATTTTTGACGTTCAAGGGCACGTAACTCCAGACTTCCTGGTCCGATATGACCCAATATCGAACTCGTCCGAGAACTTATGGTCATACATATTTTGACCAAGTTTGGTTAAGATTGGTCAATATTTGTGGATACTAGAATGGTAACAAAGTCAAAACTAGCCATTTTTGACATTCAAGGGCAGATAACTCCTGACTTCCTAGTCCGATCTGACCCAAAATCAAACTCATCCGAGAACTTATGGTCATACATGTTTTGACCAAGTTTGGTTAAGATTGGTCAATATTTGTGGCTGCTAGAGTGGTAACACCAAAATGTGAACAGACGGACGGACGGATGGACGGACAGACAGACGGACGGACAGACGGACAGACGGACGCCGACGGACAAAAAGCGACCACAATAGCTCACCTTGAGCACTTCGTGCTCAGGTGAGCTAAAAAGTATTAGACGAATTGGGAATTTTTGGTCTAATCCATTATTTTTATATATTAGACGAAATGGGATTAGACCAACTGGGATGTAACCCAATTGACAATGTTTGATCTTTTTTTAAAGATTATCAGGTATCGATACGAACACAACAAAATAATGCTTAATTAGCCATACAGCAGTTTTGGTTTTGAAGACAGTTGTATGATTTTTGTAACAAGAACTGTCATGGAGCGGACTCCTGCTAACGTGGACAGCAAATTCAAAGTCAAATTATCTCCCTTAATTGGTATCAGAGTGCAAAGAAATTGCTCCATGGTAAAAGATATGTCATGTTGATCATTCATGCAAATTTTCATCAAAATCCATCCAGCCGTTTGGGAGGAGTTACGCTCACAAGAAATAAGGATGGACAGACAGACAAACGGAACACCAATTGCAGATCCAGAGAGAGTTCAGGGGTTCAAACAAATACTAGGAAATCAAAAACCTCTATTTAAGACCCTTCACAGAAATCGTGGATACCGCACATAACACCTGAATTGTAACATTCTAAAACAAGCCTCTTTTAGGGCACAATGTGCATAACATGACCTGGATTTTTTTCTTCAAATTCTGGCTTGTACTAAAAACTTAATGGCCATCAAATGCATTCTCATAATATCATCAGAGATTGATTATGCTCTTTTAACGAGTAATTGTCATCAAATCTGATCTTGGACTGTCCATGAATAAATGGAAGAAAGACCCCTACCTGTACATCATCTAGCCTGGAGCATTCTGTCAGTGTTCTCTTCCACATGATGGTGAAGGGTGTTTCTAACTGTTGTGTTTGACATTGTACTCCTAGTTCCTCACATGCCTTAAATATCATCACTCCAAATCCACCAGTATTTATAATATGGGTGTCTACCAACACTGTAATAAACTGATACAAGAATGGGTTGTAAATATCTAACTGTTGTGTTTGACATTGTACTCCTAGCTCATCACATGCCTTAAAAATCATCACACCAAACCCACCAGTATTTATAATATGGGTGTCTACCAACACTGTAATAAACTGATACAAGAATGGGTTGTAAATATCTAACTGTTGTGTTTGACATTGTACTCCTAGCTCATCACATGCCTTAAATATCATCACACCAAATCCACTAGTATTTACAATATGGGTGTCTACCAACACTGTAATAAACTGAAACAAGCAAACTATCATTATCACAAGAGGACCATGATGGTCCTTAATCGCTCACCTGCACCTAGATAGAATGAAAGTCCCAATGTTGTCAAGTTCAAGAGCACATAATTTAAGATGCGAGATTATGATCCAGCTGAAAACTGCTTTCATAATCTTGAATGATCAATATTTGTAGCTGTTACAGTAAAAACAAAGTGGAAGAAAACAACAATTTTGTAACAGTAAAGGGCACATAACTCTGTTCTGATAAAGAAATTCTCATCATGATCAATATTATGTCCAAGTTTATTTTATTGGTTAATATTCATTGCTGTTTGAGAGAAAACAAAGTCGAAAACAGCAATTTTGTAACCGTCAAGGGCACACAACTCTGTTTTTTTAGTCCAATCAATCTGACAAATTAAAACATTTAAGATATTATGATCACCAACATTGCGACCAAGTTGTGCCTTGATTGGTCCATATTTGTTTGTTAGAGAGAAAATAAAGTAAAAAACGGTAATTTTATAAAATTAAAGGGCCAATAACTCTTGTTTTTCTGGCCAAATCAAGCTGAAAATTTAACTCATCAAGGATCTTATGGTCACCAACATTGTGGCCAAGTTTTGTCTTGATTAGTAAATAAATGTAGATGCTGCAGTGTAAACAAAGTCGAAAACAGCAATTTAGTCAAATTCACGGGCACATAACTCCAGACTTCCTGCTTCTATCACACTGAAAATCGAAGTCATCAAAGATCTTATAGTTACCAACATTGTGGCAAAGTTTTGTCTTGATTGGTCAATATTTGTAGATGCTCAAGTGGTAACAAAGTCAAAACTAAGGATTTTTGACGTTCAAGGGCACATAACTCCGGACTTCCTTGTTCGATCTGACTTAAAATCGAACTCATCCGAGAACTTATGGTCATATATATTTTGACCAAGTTTGATTAAGATTGGTCAATATTTGTAGATACTAGAGTGGTAACAAAGTCAAAACTAGCCATTTTTGACGTTCAAGGGCACATAACTCCGGACTTCCTGCTCCGATAACACTGCAAATCGAACTCATCCAAGATCTTAAGGTTACTAATATTGTGGCCAAGTTTTATCTTCATTGGTCAATATTTGTAGATGCCAGAGTGGTAACAAAGTCAAAACTAGCTATTTTTGATATTCAGGGGCACATAACTCCGGACTTCCTGGTCCGATCGGACCCAAAATCAAACTCGTCCGAGAACTTATGGTCATACATGTTTTGACCAAGTTTGGTCAAGATTGGTCAATATTTGTGGATGCTAGAGTGGTAACAACAAAATGTGAACAGACGGACAGACGGACAGACGGACGGACGACGGACAAAAAGCGACCACAATAGCTCACCTTGAGCACTTCGTGCTCAGGTGAGCTAATAATTCCAGATCAAGTTACATGCAAGTGGATGAGTGTGATCGAGATCAACTCTGCTCTCTACAGAGTTGCTACTGGTAATGAAAAAGCTACTAGAGAACACCATGGATCATGATCAGACTGTACATAAAGGCTAATCTAGAGCCATGTTGGTCTCAAATGCCATATAGGCCCTTTTTCAAGATCCTTGATTTGTCACAGGCATTCCACATTTCTTACACTAAAACATAAACACTCTCAGGGTTCTCCGCAGAATAATTTGAAGCTGTGGTGGCAATTTATCAGTATTGGTAAACCTCAAAACGCATTGTGTTCATGCAAATAATTGTGAATAAAAACATATTGGGAAAAGAAGAAATTGCTCATTTTGAGCAATTTCTTCTTATCCCATAATGTTTTTATACAAAATTATTGCATTTTATTTATCATTTTTTGGGATGAAATACCTCTATATGTCTATGAGGTGACCATTTTGAAGAAATTAAGCTGTAGGGGTAATTCTGAAGCTGTGGGGACATTACATGGATTTACATGAAGCTGTAATGGGGCCGCTACAGCTTATTAGGCTGGGGAGAACACTGGCTCTGTAAGATTTAGTGGTGCCACCACAAACAACAAAATCTTTGTATGATATTACGATTCTAGAATACATGTACTCCCTCATATATCTATTGTTCTGTGCAACTTTCATTGTATACAATTTCAGAAAGTAATGGTACCTTTAGACATGATCCTAGACTAAACTGTTTTTTGGTCTCCCTCTCTGCCCTCTTCATTTGTTTTTCTGCTTCCTTTGTCATTTTTATTCTTTCTCTCTCTTCCTTCTTTTCCTGATTAACAATAGATAAAGTCGTCTAAATGTACCAGATATTGCCAATATGAACAAGGTGTCAAACTGTCACAAGATATGCCCGTAACACTGCTTTATGTCGACATGGGGTGCAGGTTGGTAAAAGTTTCATGGTCCTAGCTATTATACTTTTCGAGATATGCCCTGGACAAAAATGAAGTATGAAAAATATCAAAGGGCAATAACTCAAACAAGAGCCGTCACAGACGGATTATGCTCCCCGAATAAGTGTTTGTCACAAAATAAAAACTATCATACATTAAGCCCCTTTTCCCATGACAGCTTTTTTGTACACACATTATTTATAGAATATGGTCTAGAACATCCTATTTATTACATGAGCACAAATTTTCATTAAATTCTGCCCATTAGATGAAGAGAAATAAGAGAAAAACTAATTTTTACACTAAGGCCCCTTTTTCCATGACGCAGCCTTAAATTTACAAACGGAGGAAAAGGTCCCTAGGTATTGACCCAGGGAATTCACATGTGAAGTTTCATTGAACTTGGTCCAAGGGTTGCTGAGATATGGCTGTGGACGGACGGACGGACGGACGGACGGACACACGGACACACAGACACACGGACGGACAGCGTGGCGACTTTATGCTCCCCCGAATTTTTTCGGGGAGCATAAAAATAGGTCAGGTAGAGTTATGGTTATTGTACACTGCACTTCCCCTTGGCAAGATCTATATCCATGAAGTTTTATGATCCTAGCTATTATACTTTTAGAGATATACTCCGGACAAGATTCAAGTATGAAAAACAACAAAGGGTAATAACTCAAATAATAGGCCAGGTAGAGTTATGGTTCTTGTGCACTGCACTCCCCCTTGGTGAGATCTATACACCCATGAAGTTTCATGATCCTAGCTATTATACTTTTAGAGATACACTCAGGACAAGATTCAAGTATGAAAAACAACAAAGGGCAATGACTCCAAAAATAGGCCAGGTAGAGTTATGGTTCTTGTGCACTGCACTCCCCTTTGGTGAGATCTATACACCCATGAAGTTTCATGATCCTAACTATTATACTTTTAGAGATATAATGCGGACAAGATTCAAGTATGAAAAATAACAAATGGCAATAACTCAAAAAATAAGCCAAGTAGAGTTATGGTTCTTGTGCACTGCACTCCGTAATGATGAGAAGAATATAACTGCCAAGTTTAAAGTCAATCGAACTTAAGGTGACAGAGTTATGCTCCGGACAAAGAAGAGGATGCCGCCAGACGCCCGGACGCCGAACATCACGGGTGATCCCACAATATGTCCCGTCTTCGACGGGCGTATAAAAAGTATTATCAAAATCTTTTTATACACTCCAAGAAGACAATATTTCTACTGTTCAAATCATCTTGATAATTATGACAATGCAAATGAGTACACGCAACAAAGACATACAAATTCATTAATAGATCTAATAAATGAAATATTGTCTTTTGAAAATCTCATCTGCACCTCTGAGATTTAAACTTTTTAAAATTGACTGCTGTCTGCTAAAAATCAAAATATCATTAACCCTTTCCCAACCGATGGAATTTTAGACTGCTCTAATTAGAAAGCTGCTGCAACAACAAAATGGGTGTATGTAATTATTGAATTTGTGTACACAATAGCACAGAAAATATTGAATGAAAAGGAGAAAATGTTGATAATCAATATCTTCTTCTTTTCATTTAATGTTTACAGCCCTTTGCTCCTTCGGGGACATCAAAACCAGTCTTGTTTGGAAAAGGTTTAAGTCACAGGTAAAAAGTCAACCAGGTTGTAAATTTTTCTTACCTGGGCCTTTTTCTTGTTTTCCAGTATTTCCTCTGCTGTCCTTTTCTTTTTCACTTTCGGATTTGTTGGCACAGGTATCGCTTCAGTGTCTGACGTTTCATCTCTATAGGTAGATCTACTCGGTACTGACGACTGACTTGAACAGTCATCGTTATCATCCAAAACAATGGGAAATTCTCGCCTCTGAGGCTCACTAGTTAGTTCATGTAATTCATTCGGAATCACTGGATAGGAAGTTGAACCTCCAACATCAGTATCCGTGTTTGTGTGATCCGTGTGAATTTCAGTCTGAACCACACTGGCTGAGCCTGATGACTGTTCCGGACTCAATATGACTGTGTTTGTATTTGTAAGTAAGGGATGTGAAGTGATCGCTCGTTTTCTCTCCAGCCGTTCACGCAGACTGATCTGTGGCAATGAGTCATCGTCACTGGATGAGTTATCGGAGATAAAATCTCGTCTACTGGCCTGTTTCATGATCACCTCTCTTTAATCACAATTCTGGAAAGAGAATTATGATTGTTCCAATTTGAAAGCTGATGCAAACAAACAAAAGTAATACAGTCGACACTCGTTGTCGGAGTCAGAGGGACCATCAAAATACCTCGACATATCCGGAGTTCGACTAATCCGATTTTGACTATTTTCGATAAAAACGATATTTAACCATTTTTGATGGCCATCATATGTGCCATGATTGAAATATAGTAGGAAAAGGAAAGAAATTGCTCGAAACGAGCAATTTCTATCCTTTTCCTACTAAATTTCAATGGCAATATTTGTTTTGGAATTCATTTTGATATGCTTATGTTGAGGATCGGACATGACTTTCACTTCGACTTAAGCGGAATTTCGACTTATCCGATGTCGACATAACGAGTGTCCACTGTATATTGATACAGGTAGATATTATGCATTATAATTAACCCTATTTTACCAGACAGCCTGGACTGTTCCAATGTGCATTATGTGGAAAGTGCTGCAGCCAACAATTTAAAGTTGATGAAATCTTCCCATTATGTATAAGAAAATATTGTGTGAAAATGAAGAAACTGCTTGTCACAAGCAATTTCTTCATTTCTCAATGTAGGGTGTCCACAGTTTGAGCAAAGCAAAATTCCCTGACTTTTCCCTGACTTTTCCCTGACTGAAATCAAATTTCCCTGACCTTTGTTTACCATATTTTGCATGTTAATTCATGAAAATGTTGGCCTCCTCTTCCCCGCTAGTCCCTTCAGTTTCTTCTCAAAGAACAATTTGGAATAATGAATACTACTTATCACATTATTATTACTGTTATTGTTATTGTCAGTATTATCATTATAGCCCATCATGAAGAAACTGCCTTAGCCTTTATTTTTCATCTTTTTTTTATCATTCATACACCAATTATTTAAAAATTCCCTGACTTTTCCCTGACTTTTGCTTAAACTGTAAAATTCCCTGACCAATTCCAAAATTCTCTGACAATTCCCTAACCTTGAAAAAATATTTTTTCCCCGACTTTTTCCCTGACTGTGGACACCCTGCAATGTTTTCCAAAGCGTTTATCTTGTGAGGAGTCAAAAAGCGTCAATATATGGGAATGTGTTAAATAGAACAGAAATTACTGACTCGTCAGACAAATGAAGAAAATGCTGTTTATCACCATTTTCCTAAATGCAGTAATGCATTTAGAAATGTTTTCCCCAAGCCTCTTCTATTGCAAATGTCAAAATAAGGTCTTAATTGTAATTTAAATTATATGGTGAAAACTTGTTGCATATATCTGCCATTAGGCTGCGTTTTTGCCCCATCATCCCAAAAAATTCAGAATTGTCCCCGCTTTTTTGAAGGTAACATCCCAATTGGTCTACTCCCATTTCGTCTACAGTTATTTTAGTGCCTTGAGTCCCAATTTGTCTACTGTCCCAACTCGTCTACTTTCATGTCAAATCCAGGGTTCCCACTGACTTTAAAAACTGGAGGATGAGAACAGTTGTTTTACATCATACTTGTACCCCTTCTATATGAAATAAAGAAGGCTGCTTGCAAAAATTGGGGGTACAAGATTAAATTTGGGGGTGAAAAACCCCCATTTCGGGTTTTTTGGGAACAATGAAATCATCAATAAACAACATTATTTTTGTTTTAAGAATAAGAAATTAAGTCACTATATTCAGAGATGAAATAACAATGCAAACAATTTAATAACTAGAAAGACCTGAAGCTCTTGAGTCGCTCCACGGGCCTGAGCTTCATTTAATATTTAATCCAAATCTTGATTAAACTGTTCAATACCTGTGGTTCTTAGAGCAAGAAGAATGTAAAACTAAATGTTTGCTACTTGGGAAAGGGTTGAAGGAAATTCCAGCTTGGGTCCATATTAGCAATGAATATTTTCTTTCTTCCAAACAGATCTAAATTTATTTATCAATTACTCCTTAAAGCTACTATTTCCCAGATTTGGACCCAAAAATTGTCAAATACAAATGAAATGTACACTTTTTAAGCTTTATATGACCTGATTAAATGATTACGAGAAACTATTGAAGCAACGACTCATTTTTTCGCAATTTGATACCAAATTCATGAAGCGATGTCGAAAGTAGGTCAAAACAGTAGGACATGCGACTTTCTTAAATGACGTCACAACATACATGATGACGTCATATTGAAATTTAAGTATGAATCTCGTTTGAATCATGGTCCGCGCTGTATGCGCATGCGCAACAATTTGAAAATAATTCTAACCCCATCAGTCATGGGGTTGAATTTAGGCTTGGGTTCTCCCTAAATTCAGCTATCTGTCTTGTAATTTCGGCTCATTCTCTGTCTGAATCGCATATTATTAACCATCCCGAGGTGGTCAACACAAAAGTTTTGCATATTTTTAAAAAAAAATCATTTTTTGCAATTAGACCATCTGTTACCGTCGCCCTTTAATATCTAGCTATGTTTCTAACCAGATAATTGCCATTTCGGAAAGGGTTAAATGAAATGGGAGATAACTTCAGTTTAGGATGATACTAGTAATGAAAATCTTCCTTGTGCCAAATAAATTTACTTTTTTCCTAAATATACCATATTTCTAATAAATGTTTTGCCATTTGGGAAAGGGTGAAATTCCATTCACTGTTAACTGACCTGGTTAAGGTCTTTGAATTGACCCAGCCTAAAAATTTGCCATCTGCTAATGGGTTAACACTTCACTATGACCCACTCTTTTATTTAGTTAACACATTTGGGGACACACTGTGCCCTCTAAGTACACCCTTAACTCATTACCACACAGTGACTCTCAAACAAGAAGAAAGTAAAGGAAAGAGTGGAAATTCCAGCTTAGGATGATACTGGCAATGTAAACAGATACATAGTCCATAAAATTGCTCAATGAACAATTGAAACAATCTATAGCTAGTTTAACCCATTTCCACAAAAAGAAACTTTTTGTCGCCCCTCAAGATAACAGATTTGAAAACATTGTGAAAAATGAAGAAATTGCATGTGACTATCACTTTCTTCATTTTCCACAATGTTAACTTACCCACGAGACCAAAAATTAACCTAAAATTGTTGTCTGCAAGGTCTTAGAATTTAAACTAGCCTAAAATTTTGCCCTCTGGTAATGGGTTAACTTGTATCACATTTTCATGATAGTCACAAACAAAGCTTCAAACAACACAATAATAACCACTCTGTTGTTTAATTAATATCCTTTGGGTGATCCTCTCTGCACTTCCAAATACACCCCTTCATAACCTCTAAGATAAATATACTGCAAGGAGTAACCCTTCCACCCATTTCACACTTTACTCATTACCTGACTGAATTTATGCCATATAAATGAGCTCTTAACTCAGGCAGTGAAATTCCGATCATACTGAAATATACACTCATGCAAGATCTACCAGTCACCAACATTCTGTCCAAATTTTCTATTGATTGGTCAATATTTGTTGTTGCTAGAGTGATAAAAAGCCAAAACGGACATTTTGATATTCAAGGGCAGATAACTCCAGACTTTCTTGTTCAATCTAAATCATTTTCTCATTCCTGTGAAGTTTGATTGAAATCCATTTAGTAGTTTCTGAGAAGAAGATTTTTAAAGAAAAAGTTGACGACTGGACGGACGGACGCACGCATGACGGACACAACACCATGACAATAGCCCGCTGGCCTGAAAGGCCAGTGGAGCTAAAAATTATATAATGTAAACTAGAAGACCTGAAGGTCTTGAATTGCTCCACAGGCCTGAGATTCTTTTTAATATTTAATCCAAGTGTTGATTAGATAGTGAAAACAAAGTCACAATTAGTATTTTTTTTTCAAATTGAAAGGCATATAACTGAGGATTTATCTCCCTATCAAGCTAAGAATCACACTAATGCAAGATCTTAACTTCGTCTACATCATGTTTAAGTTTTGAAGTGCTTGTTCAATATTTGTAGATATACAGAGAGTAAAAACAAAGTCGAAAATAGCAATATTGTCAAATTCTAGGGCACATAAAACAGGATTTAAGATTCAGGTGATGCTGAAACTTATATCCATGCAATATCTTTTGGCCGGTAAGATTATGTAAAAGTTTCATATTGATTGGGAGATATTTATGGCTGTTTGAGTAAAAATAAGGTCAAAAATTGTAATTTTGTCAATGTCAAGGGGACATAACTCATGATGAAAAAAAATTCAGATTAAGGTGAAAATTACACTCTCGCAAAAAAATTATGTTCACAAATATTATGTCAATGTCCTGTCTTGATAGGTCAATATTTATAGTTGCTAGAGTGAAAACAGTCAAAACAAGAGGACCATGATGGTCCTATATCGCTCACCTGAACCAAAATGATATGAGCAACACTTATGTTCAATTCAATTGATATTCATGACTTTAAAAGACTGAATATGAACTAATGGTCAATAACGTTGTGAAAATCAAACTCATCCAAGCTCTTATGGTGCCCAACATTGTTTTTTTTTTAAATAATTGTAGATTCTAGAGTGTAAACAAGGTCGAAAACAGCCAAAAATGGCAATTTTATCAAATTCAAGGGCACATAACCCTCGTCTTTCTGGTCAAATCAGACTGAAAATCAAACTCATCTGAGATCTTACAGTCTCCAACATTGTGTCCAAGATTTGTCTTGATTAGTCAATAATTGTAGATTCTAGTGTAAACAAGGTTGAAAACAGTCAAAAACGGCAATTTTATCAAATTCGAGGGCACTTAACTCTCGACTTTCTGATCACATCAGACTGAAAATCATACTCATCCATGATCTTATGCTCGCCAACATTGTGTCCAAGTTTTATTTTGATTTATTAATAATTGTAGATTCTGGAGAGTTTGAGTTTATTGGGGTTTTACACCGTTTTCAACTACCAGGGTCATATCGCGGTGGCTGGAGCACCTACCCATGGATTCCTGTTGTTTCTCAAACCAGTACTACCACAACACCCTTACCGAGCCTCCAGCTGCTCGCCCACTTAGGTTAACGATTTCAAACCCATTGGTGGGTGACAATTTTGTCAGTAAGGGTATTAGCCGCGGCCAGGTATCGAACCCGGGACCTCTCAAATGAGGGTCAGATGCGCTACCAACTGCGCTAAGGCCGCGGCCACTCTGGAGAGTAAACAAGGTTGAAAAGAGCCGAAAAATAGCAATTTTGTCAAATTCAAGGGCACATAACTCTCGACTTTCTGATCAGATCAGACTGAAAATCAAACTCATCCCAGATCTTATGCTTCCCAACATTTTGTCCAAGTTTTGTCTTGATTTATTAATAATTGTAGATTCTAGAGTGTAAACAATGTCAAAAACAGCCAAAAATGGCAATTTTGCCCAATTCAAGGGCGCATAACTCTCATCTTTCTGGTCAGACCTGACTGAAAATCGAACTCATCTGAGATCTTATTCTACCCAACATTGTGTCCAAGTTTTGTCTTGATTGATTAAATAATTGTAGATTCTAGAGTGTAAACAAGGTCGAAAACAGCCGAAAACGGCAATATTGTCAAATTCAAGGGCACATAACTCTCGACTGTCTGATCAGATCAGACTGAAAATCAAACTCATCGAAGATCTTTGCTCCCCAACATTTTTTCCAAGTTTTGTCCTGATTTATAGTCAATTGTAATCTAAGGGAAGTAACACTTGACACTACTAAAGAAAAGTAGTGTCAATAGTTACTTCCCTTGGATTAATAGAGTGTAAAGCATCTGAAAATGACAATTTTGTCAAGTTCAAGGGCACGTAACTCTACACTTTCTGATCGGATCAGACTGAAAATCGAGCTCATCCGAGATCTTATGGTCTCTAATATTATACTCTACACTTTCTGATCGGATCAGACTGAAAATCGAGCTCATCCGAGATCTTATGGTCTCTAATATTATGTCTAAGTTTTGTCTTGATTGATCAATAATTGTAGATGCTAGAGTGTAAACAAACTTCAAAACAGCATTTTTTGACATTCAAGGGCAGATAACTCAGCACATTCTGGTCCGATCAGGCCCATAATCGAACTTGTCCGAGAACTTATGATCGTACTTGTTTTGGCCAAGTTTGATCAAGATTGCCTAACTTTTGTGGATGCTAGAGTGTAAACACCCCAAATGTTGACGGCTGGACAGACGGACGGACGCCGGACAAAAAGTGACCACAATAACTCACCTCGAGCACTTTGTGCTCAGGTGAGCTAATAAAGCCGAAAATGACAATTTTGTCAATTTCAAGGGCAAATAACTCATGATATAAAATTCAGATCAAGCTGAAAATTATACCGAGGCAAGATTTTACTATCATCAACATTCTACTAAATTTTTGTCTTGATTGGTAAATATTTCTAATTGCTAGAGTAAAACAAAGTAAAACTTGAGCCGAAAATGACAATTTTGTCACTTTCAAGGGCACATAACTCTTGATATAAAATTCAGATCGAGCTGAAAATTGCACTCAGTCAAGATCTTATTGTCACCAACATTTTGACGTCGTTTTGTCTTGATTGCTCGATATTTGTAAGTGCTAGAGTGAAAACAAAGTCAAAACAGCCATTTTTTAATTCAAGGGCAGATAACTCCAGACTTTCTGGTTCAATCAGCATTAATTGAAGGAATCTGATAGAGGACCACTCAAGGATCATTCCTGTGAAGTTTAATTGAAATCCATCCAGTAGTTTCAGAGAAGATTTTTAAAGAAAAAGTTGACGACCGGACGCACGGACGGACGCACGCACGACGGACACAGCGCCATGACAATAGCCTGCTGGCCTGAAGGCCAGTGGAGCTAAAAATGTATAGAAAAGTAGACGAAATGGGAATTATGTCCAAAATAGACGAAATGGGAGTAGACAAATTGGGAGTAGACGAAATGGGATTAAACCTTTTTGAAGACCATGGGGACAATATCCCCTTTTCCTACACCTTGTAAGATAGATCGAAGCTATAATATCGAGTGAGATTCAATAACTTTGTAACACCTTTCTGGGGTTCTGAAATCCATTGTCCGAGTTGCCCAGGTTGTCCCAAAGAGATTACGGACAAGTAAATTTTGCCAACATTTTGCTCTTTATTGTTCATACAGACAACTGGCATTTGTCAAACAAACAAACACGGACAAGTAGCTAATTTAAAGATTTCAGAACCCCTGCTTTTCATTGTCTCCTTGACTTCTAAACATTGGCAGATCCCTGCTGTTGAATGTCAAGCAATGCCAATAAACAAGCTGAAAATTATACCAAGGCAAGATCTTATAGTCACCAATAATCTGTACAAGTTTTGTCTTGATTAATCAGTATTTGTAGTTGCTAGAGTGAAAACAAAGTAAAAAAATAGAGCCGAAAATGGTAATTTTGTCAATTTCAAGGGCACATAACTCATGATGTAAAATTAAGATCAAGCTGAAAATTACACCAAGGCAAGATCTTATAGTCACCAACATTTTGTTAAAGTTTTGTCTAGATTTGTCAATATTTGTAGTTGCTAGAGTGAAAACATGTCAAAATAGAGCCGAAAATAGCAATTTTGTCAATTTCAAGGGCACATAACTCATGATGTAAAATTCAGATCAAGCTGAAAATTACATCCAGGCAGGATATTATGCTTATATATATTCTGTCCAAGTTTTGTCTTGATTGGTTGATATTTGTAGATTTTAGAGCAAAAATAAAGTCAAAACCAGCTATTTTTGACATTCAAGGGCAGATAACTCAGGTTATTCTGGTTCGATCAAAATTCTTTGAAGGAATCTGAGAAAGGGTCACCCAAGGATCATTCCTGAGAAGTTTGGTTGAAATCCATCCAGTAGTTTCTGAGGAGAAGATTTTTAAAGAAAAAGTTTACGGACGCACGCACGGACGCACGCACTGACGCACGACGGACACACCGCCATGACAATAGTGCGCTGGCCTGAAAGGCCAGTGGAGCTAAAAAATACAAACGTTTTGGCGCAATTTTAACTTAAACATTTTCAAAACAACAACATCTTAGGGTTGTCCAATTTGAAAGCTGCTACAAATGACAAAGTGCATGTTAATAAAAGAAAGGATTTTGTCTTGATAGTTCATTATTTGTGGTCGTTAGAGTCGAAACTGCAATTTTGTCAGATTCAATGACTGATAACTAAAGTCTTACTTGTTTGATTGAAGCAAAATTCAATCTCAAGCAAGCTCTAATTATAGAATCAGTTGGTATGACGTCATAGTCTCACTTTCATTTTTTCATCGAGGGTACTTCCTCAGTCTTTATCGTTACGTGATACCATTTTTGAGGCAGAATATTTCAAAAATCCATCGTTAAAATTCATAAACAAAACTCTTTCTTTAAAGAATGTGATTTAAACTTTCTAACTACCAATGCATTTTTAATAATAAGACATAGTTATTGACACAGGGGTCCGTAATTTGAGCCATGGCACCATCCAAACTATTCTTTATGACTAGAAGGTGTCAAGGGTCAAATTACAGACCCCTATGGTTGTCGAGATATAAATCACGGTGGGTAATCGATATATTCAGAGCCACTGGCTCCGCACTTTAAGCATTATACTAGACTTCCGGTCCACATGCTGCTCCGAAGTTATTTGCAGATTTTGGTAAACAACAAAAGGTAGGTGCTGGCTTTTTTGCTTTTCTTTCTTCTTTGACTGACCCTAATCACAAAAACGCAATGCTATTCGATGCCTACGATATTTTCCCCTTGAAAAACACACAGGATATTGAGCAACACCTCTTATCTTTTTCTGAATCACTTTCATTCCGAGATCAACTGTACAGAAAACTAAAGGAGTCAGGTTATTTGATAATTGAACAAGTTCAATGTCCCTCAAAATGTCACCAGACAAAATCATAGAAAAAATACTGAAAAATGGCGTGGCTCTGATTATGTACGTTGGATCTGATTATGTAGGTTGGCTCTGATTATGTACATTGGCTCTGAAGTTGTTGACAAACAACTTTTCTGTTGGTCCAATGAATATTAATGAGGTGTAATAAATGACTTTAAAGGTATGTGTGATCATTTACAGATGTCATGATTTTATTTACAGATGGAGAGAAGGAAATACTCATGCAGTATTTGTAACAAAGTATTTGCACGACAATCAAGTGCCAAGTTCCATGAACACAATATACATGAACAAAGTGTTGAACATACTAAGTGTTCAGTGTGTGATAAAACTTTTACAACAAAGCAATGTATAAGACGACACGAGACAATAATACATCAAAACGTTAGGCCCGAAAGTCTTTGTCCTGTGTGTGACAAGCGGTTCTCACACGAGCAATCGTTAAAAGGCCGCAACCAATCGATACGCAATGGCAAGAGATCAGTATGTGAGATTTGTGGCGAGGTTATCGTCGTTTTACCTTCAGTTACGAGGATTTCGTTGAAAAGCGACGATGTCAAGTTTTTGACTCAATGCTTCCTCTTCAGATGTTTCTTCAAGCTGTTTGAGTATGCAAATTCCTCGCCGCAAATCTCACAGACTGACCTCTTGCCATTGTGTGCCAATTGGTCGTGGGCTTTTACCGATCGCTCGTATGAGGACCGATTGTCACACACAGGACAGGCAAAGCCTTTTGGGTTTACACTACCTCCTTTCTATTTGTGCTCGTTCAGTGACCATGAGTATGCAAATGTTGCCTCACATTCCGGGGTTGGGCACTTCAGTTTATTCTCCCCATGATCTGATCTCATGTGGCCCTCGAGACTAGATTTGATCGCGAACGTTTAGGAACAAACATCGCATTGGAATGGTCTAACGTTTTGATGTATTATTGCCTCCTGTCGTCTTCTACATTGTTTTGTTGCAAACGTTTTATCACATTGTACACTTACAGTTCGTGCAAGATCGTTTGGCACATGTTTACAATATTTTACAAATGTAAACAATGGTAAAAGTGTTCATAATCTCAACACAATTTCGCATTCGTTGGTTCTAATCTTGCAGGTGTGAGACACCTGCAAGATTCGAACCATCGCGTGCAAAATTACAGTAATTTTGAGTTCGATATTCGTGTCTTTACATGGGTAGATTTTGTAAACATGTGCCATAATATCTTGACCGGACTGTAGTATGTTCAACACTTTGTTCATGTATATTGTGTTCATGGAACTTTGCACTTGATTGTCGTGTAAATACTTTGTTACAAATACTGCACGAGTATTTCCTTCTCTCCATCTCTAAATAAAATCATGACACATACCTTTAAAGTCATTTATTACACCTCATTAATATTCATTGGGCCAACAGAAAAGGCGTTTGTCAACAACTTCAGAGCCAACGTACATAATCAGAGCCAACCTACATAATCAGATCCAACGTACATAATCAGAGCCGCACCCTTTTTCAGGATTTTTTCTATGATTTTGTCTGGTGACATTTCGAGGGACATTGAATTTGTTCAATTATCAAATAACCATACTTCATAACAGCAAGGCCTAGTCAAACAGGTTCAAAACATACACTTTTACAGAAAGATATCATCCTACTCCTTTAGTTTTCTGTACAGTTGATCTCGGAATGAAAGTGATTCAGAAAAAGATAAGAGGTGTTGCTCAATATCCTGTGTGTTTTTCAAGGGGAAAATATCGTAGGCATCGAATAGCATTGCGTTTTTGTGGTTAGAGTCAGTCAAAGAAGAAAGAAAAGCAAAAAAGCCAGCACCTACCTTTTGTTGTTTACCAAAATCTGCAAATAACTTCGGAGCCGCACGTGGACCGGAAGTCTAGTATAATATTAAAGTGCGGAGCCAGTGGCTCTGAATATATCCATTACCCACCGTGTAAATGCTGAAAGTTGGTAATGCTTTAACAAAAAAGACCGAAGCTTTCACCTCCACCAAATTAGTGCAGGTCAGCACTTTATGACTGAACATGTATTTGATTGGCTGAAAGGATTGTACCGACCGAATCAATCAGCCGCATAGCGTCCAAGTTTTGTCTTGGTTGATCATTAAGTGTAGATTCTAGAGTGTAAACTAGGTCGAAAACAGCAATTTTGTTAAATTCAAGGGCACATAACTCTCATCTTTCTGTTCAGATCAGAGTGAAAGACCAACTCATCCGAGATCCTATGGTCTCCAACATTATGTCAAAGTTTTGTCTTCATTGATCAATAATTGTAGATGCTAGAGTGTAAACAATGTTAAAAACAGAATATTTTTTTGACTTTCAAGGGCAGATAACTCCGCACTGATCAGTATTGTGGAAATCTCGTTACTATTAATAGCCACAAGTGACGTCACTGACCCGTGACCTAATAGACTAGACCCCTTGCCCAATACCGGCATTCAACAAGTTACTCTCTTAACCCTTTCCCAAACAAAACCGGGTTTTGACGTCTCTAAGAGAAAAGGTTTGGAAAAACATTGAGGCAAAAGAAGAAAGTGCTGATTATCAGCACTTTCTCCTTTTGTCTCAATATTTTCTGAGCTGTATCATACACAGATCTTATCTTTATCAACATTCATTTTGTCGTCTACAGCAGCTTCCAAATTGGATCACCCTAAAAATTTGTTGTTCGGGAAAGGGTTAAGAACAGAGCACATTATCTCTACATTCCATTTCAATAGAATGAGCTCTGTTCTCGCGGGGTCATTTCACGTCTAATCTCGGGGCCTTGGCGGGATTTCAGTATCCAATCGTTGGCTATACACAACAAAACAATTCAAAAAGCTGATACAAACTTTCATTGGCTGACGCTTCAAATTACCAGCTTCAGCCAAAAATAGAAGCGACGTAGCCTAATGTATACGTAATCAAACAAGATCAAACTGAATGACTTTGATTCGATAATTCAAATGTTACCGGCTTCAGCCAAAAATAGAAGCGACGTAATGTATACGTAATGATCATGCAAGATAAAACTGAATGATTTTGATTCGATAATTCAAATGATGTGCTATAATTAGATTATGACGACCAAATAGGCTGTTGGCGTACCGAAAACTGCAGAGGTCATATTTGATGGTTTAATCAATATAGGCCTCGGCTTTGGAGAGTATCAACAAGTATACTTCCAAGAGACCAGACATGTTTGCGTACTAGTGGAAGTATTTGTCAGCATTGTCGCTGCCCGGCGACCTGGTCGAACCCAAGGCGAGAGAGCTGGAGAGCTGTCAGTTGCAAGACCAGTTGCATGTGTATTTTTGACAATATCAGGCCCATAATCAAACTTCTACATCTACATCAAGACGCCAAACTGTCATCACTTGACAATTCTTTGGCGGTGCGCAAGAAAAAGACAATAAAAAGAGAAAATATAGAAAAAAGAGAGAAGGAAGTACCGACAATTAGTTTGACAATGCTTGAGAGAAAGAAAATATAGAACAAGAGCTGTCACTGTAAGATGAAAATGCCCCCGACACCGCTTTGATTTTAAATTATGGCCAATCTATATATATAGATGTTGTTCAAGGTCAAGCTGACAAGGTCATTCAGGGGTCAAGGTCACCAAAGTATGTGCCTACAGAAAGGTAATGTACCAAGGAATGTTGTGGTAAAGTATGAAGCGAATATGTTAAGTAATAAGGAAGTTATGGCCAATGTTAAATTTTTTGGACGGAATGACGGACGGACGGACAGACCAGCGGCGGATCCAGGATTTCTGTGAAGGGGGTTCGGAAATTCTAAAGGGGGGTTTGGACATACAGAAGGGGGGTTCGTTTTCCTGGTTTTATGCAATTTTGACTGAATTTCTGCATGAAAATGAAATAATCAGGCTACTGAGGGGGGCTCGTTCGAACCTCCCGAACCCCCTCTGGATCCGCCACTGCAGACGGACGGACGGACAAGTCAAATTTATGATGCCTCCCTATCGGGGGCATAAAAAGTGTTGACGGATGCTTGTCCGAGAACTTATGAGCCTACTTATTTTGGCCAAGTTTGATCAAAATTGCTTTTTTAACTTTTTTGGATGTTAAGAGTGTTTACAAACGATCAAAAGATTCAAAATCTGTCGTTTGTTATTGGGTTAAAGCAATGTTTTCTTACCAATCGCATTTGTACAGTTGAAAAATGACAAATTTTATGGATCTGCTATAAAAGTACCCACCGAATGAGATTAAATAGGGTTAAAGTATGCTATTTTGGTTACTTTGATATAGACTTCTGTTTTGTAAATATTCTAGTTTCGGTTTCATCTCCCGCCAAATTGAACTCTTTAATGTGGAGGTGTAGTAGACTTGACTTTATAGACTGGATTTGAAAAGGTAGCTCGGTATTCTGCACGGTCATTAATTTTGATATTATCCACCCAAATTTAACTGGGACAACTTAATTTTCGAGTGCTAAGTTCGTTAGTTGAGCGTCTTAACAAAACATTGCCGAAGTGGGGTCATTACATATGCAGATGTCCCGGGTTAATGTTGCTTGACATTTCACAGAACGTTTTTTATTTTTTAAATTTAGGCCTCACTTTTATTTTTTGTCTGAAAGAGCATAATTATTTTCTTAGAAAATTCTGAAAATAAAGTAGATCTAGGCCTATTGCGCCGCTTACGAGAAGTATATATATTTTTTTGAATATGTATAGATCTACAGCAGTTAAGACCCCGGTTTCTCGAAAAAACTTAAGTACGTTCTCATGCTCAAATCTGAGCACCGTGCTCAAATCGCACGAAATCTACGTGAACTTCCATCGTTCGTTCGTTCGTTCGTTCCTTTGTATTTTCCCCCGTTCTGTCCGAGGCAATATCGTCTGACACTTCTGTATCGCCCGATATAGCTGATTTCTATTAAAGGGGGACGAGCTAGGCTGTCGAAAATGCAAATGGCACAATATTTACAAACCAGAAATAACGTATGAAATTACCAACCTGAAGGGGTAGATCATTTATGTCCATTGTAACCACTCGTCGAGCTTTATTAAGTATTAAAATCCAAGTCAATTAATAACATGCTGGTCGTCCTTGTTTTTGTTTTGTAACGGCTACATATGCCCAACCTACAAAAATCAATTACGTCAGAGATACGTCATATGTGCTCAGCGAGATTTCACACATCGTACAACCGGCTGCGTAGAAAGTAAGCGAAGACAGATTCGGCATCTGATGTCCTGTGCATGGTAGGTCAAATGAATTTACTTTTATAAATAAACGAAAGGATCTTTGGTATTCTATAGTTGATAAATACGCGTATAAATGTTCAGTGCTTGTACAAAATAAACCTTTTCACGTATTCCTCGCAAAGAAGGTCACAGTCATCCACACAGCCGGTTGTACGGTGTGTTAATATCGCGGAGGTGTGTCTCGTTGACCTTGACCTTGTCTTGTTTTGAAGTAAAAATAGAAGGTGTAAACACGCTTGTAAGGGATTGATCTATAGCAAAGGAAAAATGTTTTTTCGTCGAGATTGAGGTTTTTATCCATTGCTAATTGTTTTTCCATGCACAAATATGAGTTCCCGAACAGTTCGGAAGCATAAAAACATAGAACGAGCCCCTTTAAATAAAAGAACTACACGCAACATACTAAGTATAAGCTATGTACAACATTAAAAAACATTGAAATAATATGACTGGCTTAAAATAAACATATACTTGATTTTACATTGATAAGATAATACAGTAAAGTATCTAAGGATAAAGTGCATTGATTACTTTATTACATACACACAGAAAAAAAAATGATAAGAGCACTGCAACAACCTAGTTACTAGTATCATGGTTGTTGTTTTCAACAGTTTCATATTAAGAACATGCTTTTAAAATATTGATTAAGACACATTGAATTAATGCAGAATTGTAATGTATGTACAATTACCTTAAGTACACCGTTACTAAGATTGCTAACAAAAAATAAAATATTTTACATTAAGAGCATACTCAGAGAGTTGATCAAAATATATTGCAATATTGCAGAATTGAGTTAAATGTAAAACTACCTTAAAAACCTTAAAGCATATTGTTTATGATGGCCGGTCCCAAGTCCGTGCTGAGAAATGCAGAGGGTTGGGTTAGGGCTAGCAACCCTCTCCTGTAAAAAACCCCAGCTTGCTACAGAAACTGAAGCTACAGAAATACGAACGGATTTACGGAATCGACCACGGAGAGAGCTAATGACGCAGAGGAATCTGCAGACAAACCTACTCTCACCAAAACACGACATACGGATTGCGACTTGGAATGTGAGAACGCTCTATGAAGCTGGCCGGACGGCGCAGGTAGTAAGGGAAATGGAAAGATACATGGAGACGAACCCTTGATGCTGATCTTCGAAAGGTCAGACTGTCATGAAGCGAGGTGAAGAGGAAGGCTGAAGACAGATCCGCATGGAGAGCTGTAGTGAATGCCCTATGCCATGCAACCATGGGCGAAGAGGAGTAAGTAAGTAAGTAAGTAAGTAAGTAAGTAAGTTTATGATTGCTTGAATTCTAATTGACTTTAATATGTATTGTCATGAGACCCTTGATATCTTGCTGAACAGATTAATATGAAAGACAGGGACGGTTAAGAAAAGAAAAACAAAACAATAAAAATAAAAATAAAAAAAAATAATAAAAAATAAAGAAAAAGTATGTTTGTGTTGTGTTTAAGGCACCTTTAGATTTTCTTTGCTACTGTCATTCATGTATCTTGATCTTTTTACATGTACACTGAACAGATCTTCTAAACCGCCATGGCATGTAACTTAATATATCTCCATTAATATTTTAGATAGGGGCTTGAAATTTTCAAATAATGAAGATTAACCATTTTCACAGAAGGTGTCAAAATTTCATTGATGCCTTTTTACAATAACATGACTAAATCGCAAATTGAAAAGGGTCACCGTCACGTCTACATTTTCACATCAGAAAGGTAAACTGTAAGTACGGGATGTGACATCACTCTGCGTCAATAACTCTGATTGACAACGAGCCCTCATTCAGTTGCAGCTATCTGGGAAGTACTAAGGTGTCATTCCAGACGTTTCAGTAGCCTAGTTATGCCTGCCACACTTCCGGTGTAACGTAGTAAAGTGACCCCCATAGAATACCGACCCCCGGTCACTATTCTATATAGAATACTGACCCCTCGGTTATAATATTATGACCGGGGGGTCATAGTATTATGACCTACCCACACGTAGAAAAGTGACCCCTTACGTAGAATTGTGACCCCCCCATAAAATATCGACCCCCTTCTCCACATACACACCAAAAGTCATACTCTATTATAAACCCAACTATGGTAGACGTATTGTACATAATTATCTTCATCGATAGGCATCAGAGGTGCAATGGCACTCGTCCGCGCATGCGTCTGTCCGTACATGTACAGAGTGTTTTGACCGCAACTTTTCATTCATTATTGGGCGAAGCCGATTAAAACTGGCTGGTTAGACGCTTCCACCGCATCTGAATTGATTTGATTTAAACTCCATGCTGTTGTCAACTGTTATGTACATATTGCGGCGGCTGGAGCACCTACTATGGATTCCTGATATTTCTATCACCAGTACTACCAAAAAATACAAACAAACCCTCATGCTGCTCTCTCATATAGATGATTCACACCCATTGGTGAGAGACAAATGACTTTTGTCAAATATCAGAATGGCTACATGCCGAGCCAGGTTCGAACTCACGACCCCTTGATTGACAGACCCCGACGTTACCAACTAGGCTATCCGGTCTCGGAGCAGTTGTATTGGTTCTTTATCGTATGCACAGTAGGCGTACAGTATGTTCATGGATCGAACTACTACCGACATATATTTGTATGGAAAGGGTAAATGGTTTTAAAAGGTTTCTGACCGAAAATCAATTGTCACTCAGCGTTGTGAGTTCGAAGCCTACCAGAGTTATGTATGTGTGTCTGCTATACGCACTTTCCTACCTGGCGGATGCATACTAGAGTGACTATGTTAACATTTAGTCACTTTGAATAGCGAGATAGTTATCTAGGCTTCTCAATCTGATTAAAATCCTGTGTTGACTTGACAGTAAATCTGACAGGCACCAGCAGGGGGTCATCTTCTGTGACCCTTTTTCTGACCAATCAAATAAACGCTTCAACGATTAGCGAAGTGATTTAATCCAAAAAACTAGGTCACGATGATGTCACATTTCAGTGTAGAACCATGTGTTTGTCATGGGAAGGTATTAGTAACCCGTTACGCTAAAGGGGACGTAATGGGAAGTCCATAAAACTTAATTTAGAGAAATAAGCCAGACTAAACAGGCGTCAAGCAGCTTTCGCAATTGGAAAATAAAGATGTAGGATATGAAAAAAATAATAAAAGTGACATTTCAGAATTTTTTGTCATAAATTTTACTTTTATTTTTATCTGAAAGAGCATATTTCCTTATGAAAATTCTGAAAATTTCGAGCCAAAATATTGCGCCGTTTACGAGAAACTTATATTTTTGTGTTAAAATTGAACAAATTGTTGTGGACAACAGTTCGGATATATATCAATGGGGAGAATCACGTGATTGACAATGGTATTTAACACGAAAAAATGGCGACGAAATGACCGCTTCGGCGTGAAAATTCAAACTTTAGAAAGGTATGTATTACATCTACGTAGTCGTTCAGACAAGCCACCTATCCTAAAGTACCCGCTATTGTCTAAGGTTTCCACAGATACCCAACTTTCCCTTATCCGTTTGCTGTATTTTGAGAACACTCAAAGAATATTTCGGAAATTGCGAAAATTTTGGACGTATGTTAAGCACGTCGCACCATATTTACAGCTTTATTTCCTAACCAAAGATCTCTCTTTTCACACCGTATATTTCTAGACCCTTTTTTATCGAAGACATTTCATTCTAGCCCATTTACATGGTCCGTGTTGTCTTTGTTAAGCGTGTTTACGAAAAAGATGTTAAACATACGTACAATGCTGTAGTGTTTGGCACGCCGAGTTCTTGTGAGTGTGATGTTAAACACGCACATAGTTACTCGTGTACTAGGAAAGCCACGGGTATTGGACAAATTGGTTGTTTATACATGACCCAATCTGATTGATATCTGGTGTTAACTTACAGTAACATATGAAAGACATCACAAGGGGTAATCTTTTACGAACTAAGAAAAAAAAAAACGATATCGGCTATGATTGCTCTAACTAATCAAATCATTTGCTATATATAATTTCCATGACAAATTCGTGCGATTTCCATGACAATTTCACGCAGACACAATAATTCTGAACTGAAATGTGATGTCCTCGTTAACCCTTCTGGAAACCGGGATATAGACTCTTTGGTGAAAGGTTTATACAAAAATTATGAGTGGTCCGAAGAGTCAGGGTGATACTGTCATGAAGGTTTGTGGGTTTGATCAGTACTCTGCCAGATCTGCAGATATTAATTTTGCCGTTTCAAATCCAAAGATTATCCGACCATTTAATCCGTATGATATCACCGGAGACAGAAAACCAGGTAGAGATGGAGGCATTATGTCAGGTTTGGCGAAGAATCTTCAAGGGAAATCAGCGTGTCTGACGTTCGATGGAAAAGAATAAAATAAACCGGGGTTAACGGAAGATTTTGGAGATGTGGATCTATAAGATTTTACAATAACAGCAACGAATTACCTTTATTTGTAAGTAATTACGTCACGGTTAACTGGATAGAATTGAATCATTTTCTATCATATCATTGTATTCCATGTGCAATTGACACATTCTTATATCGAGAGTGTAAAGTGCATCAAACCTTGCTGAAACTGTATTTTGTCACTATCAGATGTACATTTGCCCAATAATGTTCCAGACTTTAACTGGGCATTGTTCAGATGTTCAAAAAATTTCAATCCACAAAATATACCTCCGTAAGCCAGATGATAAAGACCTTCTACAATGCAACATCTTTAATGCTTGTGACTTGGCAAAAAAGGGAAATGTCGTTCAATACTACTAAATGCAAAACCCTATATTTCGGAAATGAAAGCAAAAACCAATACTTCATAAAAAGCACAGACGGTTCCATAAATGAGATTCAAAATGTTGACAAAGAAAAAGATCTAGGTATCATTTTTTACTCCAAGCTTACTTTTCAGAGCCATGTTAATACCAATTTGAAAGTAAACGTTGCATATAGAAATATGGTAATTATAATGAAATCTTTCACTAATGTGGATAAGAAGATGTTTTTTGCAATTATACATGCCAATGGTGGTACGTCCACAATTAGAGTATGGCTTAGTAATTTGGAGTCCTAGATACAAAAAGGATGCTATTGCAATAAAAAAAATGTCCATAGACGGGCTACGAGAACGGTCAAAGAACTGAAAAACAAATCATATACTGAAAGGAAAGAGCAGACCTTATCCAGATGTATCAGCTTATTAACAAAATAGATAAGACAAACAAAAACACAAAGAAAAGAAAGTTTCATTATGGGAAACAATTTAAAACTATTCGAAACAAGGCCTAGAACAGACTGTAGGAAAACTGCTTTCAGTGTTAGGGCTACAAAAATTGGAGTGGTCTTCCAAATGAGGCGGTACAGGCACCCTCCATCAATGTATTTAAAGCTACGCTTAATAAAATAGGGAAACCAATCAATAAATTTGAAGCCAAATGCTATAAAAGTAAAGTTCTAAGTAAAATGACTACAAGACAGAGCAGTACAATATGAAACATAAGAATCACTTTACTATAAATATGAAACAAAAGAAGCATTTTACTATAACCATTACTATATAATTATAATCCTGGCAACTTAATAAAAATAAAGGGGAGGACAGGAAAGCGATGGAATGCCATATTTCCTGATTCAAACCATTCAAACGTAAAATTAAAGCCATAACAGATTCATAAGAATAGTAATAATAATAAAAGTAATTCTGTATTTTCATACATGCAAGAATGAATAAGAGAAAAAGTTACAGTTGTTATTATTACTATAGGCAGGGCCAAAATACGAATGAATAATTGATTATAATAAAACGTCACTATATTCAATTTAATCAATAATTTCCTAAGTAATATTCATAATTATAGGGAAAAAGCGGGGCATATAAATTAAATGATTACCATTTTTGGTAAACATCTAAGGTTTTAAAAGTTTATTTTTTTTATTGTACATAATGCAAGTTTCTATCTTTTAAAATCAAAACCATCTTTTACCAAATTAAGGTTAAAAAATATGAATTGTTGGTATAGTTGAGTCAATATTATGCTTAAAGAATCGAAGAAAATGCTTACAAAAATAAGTGTACAAGTTAGCTTTCAATTAGTAAACGTAATGAAGAGTGTTGTGCGAAAAGTGTAAGCAAAGTGAAGTGGACATACATGTTGATAAGATATTGTGTGATAAACTTGTGAGGAACTATTGAGCGAAAATGAAACCGGAAGTCCTATAAAATAAACACTAATCAACGGGGAAAACGCATAAAAAAGGCATAAAAAGCATAGAAATGCTAAATGTGATCAGACAATCACATCTGGCTTCTATAACTGTATTAACTGTATTAAAAACACAAATAAGTCAGCACATTCTACACAACTATGTACACTTGCGTGTTTAACACCACACTCACAAGGACTCGGCGTGCCAAACACTACAGCATTGTACGTGTGTTTAACATCTTTTTCGTAAAAACGCTTAACAAAGTCAACACAGACCTTGTAAATGGGCTAGAATGAAATATCTTCGATAAAAAGAGGTCTAGAAATATACCGTGTGAAAAGAGAGCTCTTTGTGTAAGAAATAAAGCTGTAAATATGATGCGACGTGCTTAACACACATCTAAAATTTTAGCAATTTCCGAAACATTCTTTGAGTGTTCTCTTAATACAGCAAACGGATAAGGGAAAATTTGATATCTGTGGAAACCTTAGACAATAGCGGGTATTTTAGGATAGGTGGCGTATCTGAAAGACTACGTAGATTTAATACATACCTTTCTAAAGTTTGAAATTTCACGCCGAAGCGGTCATTTCGTCACCATTTTTTCGTGTTTAATACCATTGTCAATCACGTGATTCTCCCCATTGTATATGCAATTTATCGATTATGTCTCAACTTTAAATGTGTGTTTCTCGCTTATTGGCAACAACTTCAAAAAAACCAATAGTATTTATACTCATTAGAATAACCAATCTTGGCATCAAGACATACTTTAAAAAATTGAAATTGGAATGAAATGTCCCTTTAATCGAATATAGAATTTCATTAAATTCTGTCTAGATTAAAAGAAATATGCGAAAAACTTCTACAATAAGGCCCCTTTTCCTATGACACAGCATCAAATTGAGAAACAGAGAGAAAAGGTTCTTGGCAGAATTTCACGAAGTTCAGATTGAAGTTTCGTCCAATTTGGTACAAGAGTTGTGGAGATTTTGCTTCGGGCAGACTTAAAGATCTAGACGCAATGTTATTAAACATTTAGTCCCCTTTTCATATGACAGGATTTTTGTACATGATTTATTAATTATATAAGCTACAGAACATCTCATTCATCACTGAAGAACAAAATTTCATTAAATTATGTTCATTTAATTAAGAGAAATTAGAGAAACACTAATTTCTACATTAAGGCCCATTTTTCTGTGACGCAGCTTCAATTTGAAAAAAATCGAGAATACTGACTCAAAAGGTATTCAGTGATTATACATGTGAAGTTTCATTGAATTTGGCCTAAAGGTTGCTGACATCTGACTGTATATAAACGGAAGGACAGACAGACGGACGGACGGAAGGACGGACGGACGGACGGACGAACGAACGAAAGAATAGCATGGCGACTAAATGCTCCCCGAAACTTTTTTCGAGGAGCATAATAAACACGGATTTGATTTGAAACGATATGTATACATGTAGTGTATGTTAAATTAGCAATAAACTAGGTGGGGTCAGTATTTTATAGATAAAATCAGGGGGGTCGTTATATTACATGGGGGTCAGTATTTTATAGAAAGGGGTCAGTATTCTATATAGTAAAGTGACCGGGGGGTCAGTATTCTATGGGGGTCACTTTACTACGTTACACCGGCTGCCTGGCATTTGTGCCAAAACTTATTCTAACGTCTTTTGACTACATTGGAGCATTTCTCCGATTTGAATTAATCTGCGCATCATATTTGAGTGATGTTTGTTGAATGTTAACAAAAATGTCGGTCAGTCCTCACGTATGAATTATTTGATGGCGTTCTACGGAATACAATACGTGCTATAAACAAGAGATGTTTGTAAAACATATATGCCCCCTCAAGGGCCTACATTTGATGTAGGTCAAAGTCCAAGGTCAAGTTAACAAGGTCATGGTCAAATATGAAAGATCTTGGTAGGAGGTGTCTATGTGTGTAATATCAAAGCTGTATATGTAAAAGTAAAATGAAAGATAGGCAAGGTTAAAGTTTTTAAAAGTAGGCCAAATGCCAAGGTCAAGATCATGGTCAAATGTGAAAGGTCTTGGTTGGAGGTGTCGATGTGTGAAATATCAAGGCGGTAGGTGTAAAAGGACATGATATATATGCCTGGTTTCAGTCTTTTCAAAAGTAGGTCAAACTCCAAGGTCAAGGTTGCAATATTCATGGTCATGGTCAAATGTGAAAGGTCTTGGTAGGAGGTGTCTATGTGTGAAATATCAAGGCTGTAGGTGTAATAGGACATAAGATAAAGGCTAGGTTAAAGATTTCTAAAAGTATATAAAAATCAAAGGTCAAGGTCACACAGGCCAAGGTCATGGTCAAATGTGAAAGGTCTTGGTAGGAGGTGTCCATGTGTAAAATATTGAGACTGTATAGGTAACAGGACATGAGATATAGGCCTATTTTAAGTTTTTTAAAAGTAGGTCAAACTCCAAGGTCAAGATCCAAGGTCATGGTCAAAAGTGAAATATCTTGGTTGGAAGTGACCATGTGTAAAATATCAAGGCTGTATAAGTAAAATGACATGAAATATAGGCCAGGTTAATGTATTATTAAAGTAGGTCAAACACCAAGGTCAAGGTCACAAGGTCCAAGGTCATGGTCAAATGTGAAAGGTCTTGGTCGTAGGTGTCCATGTGTCAAATATCAAGGCTGTAAGTGTAAAAGGAATTGATATATCGGCTAGGTTAAAGTTTTTTTTAAAGTAGGTCAAAATCAAAGGTCAAGGTCACAAGGTCCAAGGTCATGGTCAAATGTGAAAGGTCTTGGTAAGATGTCTCCATGTGTGAAATACCAAGGCTGTATGTGTAATAGTACATAAGATATATGCCCAGTTTAATTTTTTTAAAAGTAGGTTAAACTCCAAGGTCAAGGCCACATGGTCCAAGGTCATAGTCGTATGTGATTGGTCTTGGTTGAAAGTTTCCATGTGTCAAATATCAAGGCTGTATGTGTAAAAGGACATGATATATCGGCCAGGTTAAAGTTTTTTTAAAAGTAGGTCAAACTCCAAGGTCAAGGTCACAAAGTCCAAGGTCATGGTCAATTGTGAAAGGTCTTGGTAAGATGTGTCCATGTGTGAAATATCAAGGCTGTATTTGTAAAAGGTCGTGAGATATATGCCGGGTTTAATTTTTTTTAAAGTAGGTCAAACTCCAAGGTCAAGGTCACAAGGGCCAAGGTCATGGGTAAATGTGAACGATGTTGAAAGGAGATATCTATGTGTAAGATATCAAGGCTGTATGTGTAAAAGGGCATAAGATATAGGCAAGGTTAAGAATTAAATGTAAAAATCAACAAAGGGCAATAACTCAAAAAATTTGATTGGCAGAGTTACGGTTCTTGTGCACTGCACCTCTCCATATTGAAATCTATTCACCTGTAAAGTTTCATGATTCTACCTTACATATTTAATGAGTTGTGCTCCGGACAATAATCAATTATAAAATCAACAAAGGGCAATAACTCAGAAAATTTGATCGGCAGAGTTACGGTTCTTGTGCACTGCACCTCTCCATAATAAGATCTATCCACCTCTAAAGTTTCATGATTCTACCTTACATACTTTTTGAGTTATGCTTCGGACAATAATCAAATTTGAAAATCAACAAAGGGCAATAACTCCAAAAATATGATCGGCAGAGTTACGGTTCTTGTGCACTGCACCTCTCCATAATGAGATCTATTCACCTGTAAAGTTTCATGATTCTACCTAACATAGTTTTTGAGTTATGCTCCGGACAAGAATCAAGTTTGAAAATCAACAAAGGGCAATAACTCAAAAAATATAATCAGCAAAGTTACGGTTCTTGTGCACTGCACCTCTCCATAATGAGATCTATCCACCTGTAAAGTTTCATGATTGTACCTTACATACTTTTTGAGTTATGCTCCGGACAAGAATCAAGTTATAAAATCAACAAAGGGCAATAACTCAAAAAGTTTGATCGGAAGAGTTACGGTTCTTGTGCACTGCACCTCTCTATAATGAGATCTATTCACCTGTAAAGTTTCATGATTCTACCTAACATAGCTTTTGAGTTATGCTCCGGACAAGAATCAAGTTTGAAAATCAACAAAGGGCAATAACTCAAAAAATTTGATCAGCAGAGTTACGGTTCTTGTGCACTGCAGCTCTCCATAATGAGATCTATCCACCTGTAAAGTTTCATGATTGTACCTTACATACTTTTTGAGTTATGCTCCGGTCAAGAATCGACTTTGAAAATCAACAAAGGGCAATAACTCAAAAATTTGATCGGAAGAGTTACGGTTCTTGTGCACTGCACCTCTCTATAATGAGATCTATTCACCTGTAAAGTTTCATGATTCTACCTAACATAGCTTTTGAGTTATGCTCCGGACAAGAATCAAGTTTGAAAATCAACAAAGGGCAATAACTCAAAAAATTTGATCAGCAGAGTTACGGTTCTTGTGCACTGCACCTCTCCATAATGAGATCTATCCACCTGTAAAGTTTCATGATTGTACCTTACATACTTTTTGAGTTATGCTCCGGACAAGAATCAAGTTATAAAATCAACAAAGGGCAATAACTCAAAAAAAAATTGATCGGCAGAGTTACGGTTCTTGTGCACTGCACCTCTCCATAATGAGATCTATCCACCTATGAAGTTTCATGATTCTACCTTTAATACTTTTCGAGTTATGCTCCGGACAAGGTTTGGTCTACGGACAGACCGACCGACCTACGGACCGACCGACCGACTTTCCGACCGACCGACACTTGCAAGTTGCAAAACAATATACCCCCATTTTCTTCGAAAGGGGGCATAAAAAGAACAAAAGATCGAGTTTGTAAACATAACTTTGTATCCTCTCCAGAAGCAAACAGGCGTCAAGGCTCTATTAATGATATGCACAACCGATTCATAAGTCAAATCTTTCGTCAAGAAAGGTACATTTGGAATAACAATAATTTGTACGGTAGACTGTACGGGTCATGATCTATTGTGCACTTTGACAAGGTTTTTGGGGCCATATTACTCGTTAGAAAGAAGCAACATGAAAATAACCAATGCATTTAACAACAATGTCGGCATATCATCACTTTTGAATGCTTATTGTGTTCTAAGGAATATAATACGCACCAAAAGAACAATAAAATGCAATTTGTAAACAAAAATTTAAAGGGGGACGAGCTAGGCTGTCGAAAATGCAAATGGCACAATAATTACAAACCAGAAATAACATATGAAATTACCAACCTGAAGGGGTAGATCATTTATGTCCATTGTAACCACTCGTCGAGCTTTATTAAGTATTAAAATCCAAGTCAATTAATAACATGCTGGTCGTCCTTGTTTTTGTTTTGTAACGGCTACATATGCCCAACCTACAAAAATCAATTACGTCAGAGATACGTCATATGTGCTCAGCGAGATTTCACACATCGTACAACCGGCTGCGTAGAAAGTAAGCGAAGACAGATTCGGCATCTGATGTCCTGTGCATGGTAGGTCAAATGAATTTACTTTTATAAATAAACGAAAGGATCTTTGGTATTCTATAGTTGATAAATACGCGTATAAATGTTCAGTGCTTGTACAAAATAAACCTTTTCACGTATTCCTCGCAAAAAAGGTCACAGTCATCCACACAGCCGGTTGTACGGTGTGTTAATATCGCGGAGGTGTGTCTCGTTGACCTTGACATTGTCTTGTTTTGAAGTAAAAATAGAAGGTGTAAACACGCTTGTAAGGGATTGATCTATAGCAAAGGAAAAATGTTTTTTCGTTGAGATTGAGGTTTTCATCCATTGCTAATTGTTTTTCCATGCACAAATATGAGTTCCCGAACAGTTCGGAAGCATAAAAACATAGAACGAGCCCCTTTAAATCCTCTCTACTAGCATACACACGTCAAACATCCATTACTGGCATGCTAAATTCGTGAAAGAAACATGTCATCTGTCAGAAAATGTACATGTGAACTAATAATGTTTTGTATGGTGGACTCTGAAGGCCATGCTCTGTGGTGCACTTTAACACGGTTTGGTGTCCGTAAAAATCGCAATACAGAAGGCAATCGGAAAACAGTTAATGCATTTAGCAGTATCACGAGCTACCTTTTGAAACATGCATACGTCATTGAAAAGGGTACATGCCTTATTCATAATGACGTCACTTCTGATAAGCCCCATAGTACGACCCATATCACTGAAGGACATCCGGCTCATTGAGTTGCCCTTTCTTTGCAAAATCGGCATGTCGGATCAATATGAAGTAATGCTAAAGTAAATGTTGTGCAATTTAACTCATCAAATCGTGCGCCACGTGCAAAAACGGTTTTATATCAAAGCCTCTTCAAACAAAAAGTTTTTGTTTTGATTTTGACTTTACCGTGTTAAATCGATAGCTAGTGATAAAAAAATCTACTGTGCATAATATTGTTTCAAACGAACTTTTCGTTTTTCATTTACACCAAAAAATCTGTTCTGAAAAGTGGCGGTTTAGAACATCTGTTCAGTGTATATCATTACATAACTTTCTTGTAATGTGTTCTATTTGCTTTTGTAGCATATGGCTTTTTGATGTACATGTGTTGGTATATAAAAGGTGCTATCTAGCAGCAGTTTTGCTAGATCTTCTCTGCTTTTGATATTGTCACTCCAGAATGACTGTCCTAATCGATGTGAGAGAATTGACTTGATCTTAGGGATCATTTTCGTTCTTATGTCAGTTAGGAACGGCATCTGGTGAGAATGTGAACCACGTTCTCTTTCTCTAAGTGGCACATTGGACAGTTTGGCACCTCATCGTCTGCATTTTTTTCTTCTATATAATAAATATGTTCCAGTGAGCATCCTAGCCTTTATATTCCCCCTTTTTAGCGAGCCGGGACTTTATGTCCGGGGAGCTAATGTCACAGCCCTAGTGTCGGCGTCGGCGTCAGCGTCAGCGTCGGCGTCAGCGTCGTGTCTTCAAAAACTTTAACCTGGTTTATATCTCAGGCACTATTTGAGATACAGCCTTCATACTTCACACATGGATACCTCCTGCCAAGACCTTTCATTTTGGGACCATGACCTTTGACCTAGTGACCTTGACCTTGGAGTTTGACCTACTTTTGAAAAACTTTAACCTGGCCTATATCTCGGCCATTTTTACAGATACAGCCTTAAAACTTCACACATGGATACTTCTCAGCAAGACCTTTGATTTGGGACCATGACCTTTGACCTAGTGACCTTGACCTTGGAGCTTGACCTACTTTTCAAAAACTTTAACCTGGCCTATATCTCATGCACTATTATAGATAGAGCCTTGATATTTCACATATGGATACTACGTACCATGACCTTGACCTTTAGACTATGACCTTGACCTTTGACCTTGGACTCTTTTTTTGTGACAAGCTCTCGTATAGGCGAGCTATGTTGTCCGCGGACAACTCTTGTTATGTCTGTGGTGCAATTTTCTATAGTGTCCCATACTGGGTGTACTTTTCCTATTCCTAATTGATGCTTATTGCAGAGTTTCATACTGCTTTTCCCCTCTAGTTCCTTCTGTAACTTTTCAGTCCATTTTTGATTGACAGCTTTTCTAATTGTCCTCTTCCATTCTACTTTTGTGGGCGGATTGTCATTTGTTTCATAGAAGTTTGGGAGGTTGTATTTTTCGAGAGTGTGAGTTGCTCTGCAGTAGAAGCTCTTCTGATGCTGAATTGCTTTTTGTCTTCTGAATAAATTATGGATACTCTCGTTTGTGCCGTTTGTGAGAGAGTGGAAAAGACTCAGATTTTTTTTATCGATTTCATCCTCGATTGGTAATGCGCCAAGTAGGAGGTATACGACTGCGTTACTTGTAGGCCAGTCACTTTAGCCGAAAAATAGGCCCAACCCACCACTAATTCTAACAGAAACAAAACCAACATTTTTATAATCTATAACCATTTATCCATTCTAGAAAAAAAGTCCTCAAATGTTATTCGAGGGGAAATATGAAAAAAATCGATCTTACTAGGGGACCCCTTCAAAGCAAGCCAAAAGTATGTTTTGGGGTGTAGGCATAGAAAACAGTCTTTTGAAACCAAGCATGCTATTGTGGATGAAATATTTTATGGATAATTTAATAAAAGAGGTTTATAAAGTAAAAAAAAACATCGATTTTGCTATTTTTCTTTTTTTGAATTTTACATGGAAAGTGAATTTGCGAGTGGAATTTCCCCACCCACTCATGTATTTAGGTTAACTTATCCAAATACTTTTAAACCCTTCGCTGTACCTAAATATTAGACTTCCAGTTCGAAAGCTGATGTAGACGACAAAAATTCTTTGAAAAAAAATGGATTTGTATACATTATAGAAAAATAACAAGATAAAAACGTATTGATGCAAAAGGAGAAAAATCTGATTTATCAGCACTTTCTTCATTTTTTAAGAGTATGTTCTCTTTAGAGACGTCAAATCAACGACTGCTATTCATTGCTGATTGAATTTTGTTTTCTTGTTATACAATCAACCAATCATGACATTGTCTTAGATAAGGTCACCGGCCCATAAAACAAATCACTATACAATGAATTTAAGTCATTAAAGAAATGAAGTTATGTTTATGTTTTCTATTTAGTACAATTCAAGATTGTGTGTGAAAAAATAGTGGATCTTTATGAATGTTTAACGATCTACATTACCCAAATACTAGAACTGCTTTGTTATAAGGGTATTTCATAAGGCGTGTTAAGCTTTCAAATGAAATAAGAACATGTAGGCCTGCTGTATTTCATTCATACAGAATTTAAAAATCCGTTTGTAGATATGATAATGCAATTTTGTGCAACATACTTAATAATATGCTGGAACACGTCATTACTACGTCATTGTTGACGTCTTCTAATCGTTTATTTTTTTCAAAATTGGCTTTATCAAGGAAAAATGTCAGAAAATTATGTAATTACTCAAATGAAGAATGCACATAAACGTAAATAGCTAATCAGTAAGAAGCAGGTGTATAGCTTCAAGAAGAAGTTTGAAGACATGGGATCACCAAACAGTCATGCATGTCTCTAATTGTGAATATTATTTAGAAACCGGATGCCCATCTTATCGGATTTACTCCGATTTCTTTGGAATCGCGATACGCCGCTTAGTTGCCCAGCTTGTTGTTATGCTGTAGCAACAATTCATTAGTCGCATTCTAAATGCATTTGACGTTATTTCGTCCATTATTGATGACGTCATTAATGCACCTTCTATTTCGCGATCTACGCCAAACAAACAGGGAAAAAATTAGCTTATTTTTTAGTTGTCGCAGGTATAATAGTTCGTCGACTAAAAGTTGATAAATGCTCTCTATTGAAATGAAATTCGCTTATCTCCGCGTTATGAAATTGCAAATGCAATATTTTCCCCGCCCTTTTTCACAGATTCGTTGTCTCTAGTTTCCTTAAATTCAAGGACAGATTATTCAGAAACAAAAACAGTTATCTAAGTTCCGTGAGCGGTGTGTACAACTTGACACCATGGAGATTCATTGTGGCTAGTTTGATTGAATTCGGGTCGAAACTGCAGGAGTTGCGCACACGAGAAAATGGGCATTTTTGAGAAAATGGGCATTTTTTCTTAAATTCAAGGGAAGATAATTCAGAAACGAAAACAGTTATTTAAATTCCATGAGCATTGTGTACAACTAGACACCATAGAAATTCATTGTGGCTAGTTTGATAAAATTCCCATCAAAACTGTATGAGGAGTTGCGCACACAATAAAATGGGCATTTTTATGGGCATTTCTTATTCAAAGGCAGATAATTCAAGAACGAAAAGAGTTATCTGAATTCCGTTAGCGGTGTGCACAACTAGATACCATAGAGATTCATTATGGCAAGTTTGATCAAATTCTGATCAAAACTGTAGGAGAAGTTGCGCACACAAGAAATTGATAACGGACGGACGGAGGGTTAGACGGACAGAAAGACGACCGGGCCATAACATAATACGACCCTTCGGGCGTATAATAACAAAAATCATGTGTGGACTTCAATCCAAGTGGTTGGGGGCGAGTAAAGGATGGTTTTCTCGCAAATTGTGTAATTCCGATTTGAATGATCTATATCTGACGGATGTAATAATATTATAGTCACATTGAGCTTCCGTACTTTTAAAACCGATCACAGATAATTCTATTTAAAGCTAAATTATTTTTACTTATTCGTTATATTTATCCTTTTATATTTTTGTATAACGAATACATTTTTCAGTTTTGATTTAAAATTCAATCAAATTAGAAATAATATATGACAAGTACATCGTAAGAGAAGCACGTGGTACTCGAGAAAATGTATGGTGGTTAGGATGGACCAGTGTATTACGATCATAGCAAGGCATCTTTTAGCGTGATTTAACACCATTTCCCCCCAGATTTGCTCTGAGGACTTTTGATATGTTGATCATGATATAAAATACTTTCGTTCAGTTGCAAAATTATTTCTGTTAGAATTAGTGGTACCCTAAATGCTAAAGTGACTGGCCTATTGTACACTGAGGCAATGATTGGAATCTACGAAAATTTCTCCTATGGAATAGCTCATTTTCGTTGATGTTAGATTTTGACAGCTGCATAACTTCTAGATATGTAGGGGAGACGGGGGCTATTTCGGCCCCGGGGCAAGTTCGGCTAGCGGCTCTTTTGAGCCTGTCGATAGAGATATAGAGCTCTGACCCGGATTTTAATGTCACTCATGACGAAAGCTTTTCGCAGAAGGTTTTTGGTCGAATTTAATATAAAAATATAGAATTTAGAACACGATTCTGATTTTTAGACACGGTCAGTATTTTTCCACATTTATGTAAGTTTTAATTTATAGTAATATGCGCCAGGATTCAGATTTCATTTTTGTATATTTATGAAGACAATTAAGTCCTCTTTCATATTAAAACTAAAGATGAAGTGTTCATGTTATCTAAAGGAAGATATGGCGTGATGTTGACACCAGGTCTGTCTGGGGCTAGTTCGGCCTTTTGGGTTGGGGCAAGTTCGGCCACCACCAAACTTGCCCATAAATAAAAAGAATAATCGCTGTTAGAATTGCCATTTCTTGACGACTCAAAATATATCAATTGTTCAGACCTAGCTCTAACAGAAATGTAAAAAATGGAAAAAAATAACAGGCCGAACTTGCCCCAGCCTCTACTTGTTATCCTGAATGTCCCCTTACTCACGATGATTTGACTGTTATAACAATGCTTTTTCAATTTATACCTTCATTTGGAAGTCGTATACAGATTTCTTTAAATTTAAACAGTCTAAAAATCAAATATAAGAATTTATAGGTCTGTGCATACCTTGCCCCAAGGGTGGGCCGAACTTGCCCCATGTATGGGGCAAGTTCGGCCACCATGATCAAAACTCTAAAATGTGAAATTCTCTTTATTGAAAAGAAAAATATAAAACGGACAGATGCAGTTTGAAAGGCTTTCGCCTGTCGAACTTAAATATATAAATCATGTAACATAATCTCGCTTCTTTCCCAATTATGTTAGTCTTCTCTATGTGACCGTATAGTGGATTTTACGATAAAACAAACAACTCCTTTGTAGACAATACACTGTTTAATCTATCTCGTCTATATTTAAGTCTCTACATCCAACTCCACAATGACATAACAACGTCTTATTAAAACCCTATCCAATCTCAAACTGATCTTGATCCATCTCTTTTCTATATCTACAATTGTCTATTCTGATCTAAATCAATCTCTTAATAACATCTCTCGGTTCTAGAGCTAATTGCTCAGAACTCATTCTCTAATAGATCTTTCTACATTTCATACTAAGCTCGTCCCATGCTCCTCTCTCTCGTGTTACCCGAGAACACTGTATTTTATATGACAGACAACAACAAATCAAAACACTAAACTAGCATGGTACAAGAGTATTGGTCAGTGGTCAAATCCCTAACTTCATTCATCAAAACTCTATGACAGCAGGGCGTCCCCGGACTGCCTAGAATCTTGTATATTGACAAATCAATATCTTATACTATGATATTCTCTTCTTTGATAATAAGGAGTTTTGTCCCATTATATTACATTATCCCCCTTTGTTACAAGATTTTTACTTGTTTATCAATCAAAATCTTAATCCAAAAAATTGATCTGAACCAATACGCTTGTATAAAATCAATTCAACATATAATAAAAACATCATCAAAGTCAATTAATAAGTTCAAACGTACGTTTCAACAACAAAATGGCCAAATTGTTTCAGTGTCACTGCACTATAAAAGTCATGTACATTACATACAATAATAACCTATAATTGTCACCAGTGACACCGCACTGTCCTTCATGTATATATTCACGGGCTTCCACATCGAAGTTCTATTATCAACCAACATAAACAACTTCTTAGAAAATTATTGCCCGGCAAGACTATACATATTACACTAATTATAACTAATACACCTGCACATTATGTGTTTCTGCTGGATAAGGCATTTTACTTTGCCTAAAAAATGAATTTCACTAATATCATCTCTACGTTCAAGTAGATCAAGCCATAATGTACAAACATTCTGTGAACTTTGAACCTCGTCAGTCAGGATACCAACCAAACTTTAATTTGATTTGTTTTTGAAGGGTAAGACAGAAAAATCACAAGACTGTCCCTTTAAAGAAATCTTCTAAGCCAAACTTCCTCATAAATCATAGAGAATTGGTATGATTAATTTCGCTAGCCTGAATACAAATGTTTGGCAGATATATTCGATTCCACTTAATACATCCCTCAGTTATGATTAATCTCATAAATCACCAAAATGACCTAATCAATTATTTGTCTAAATCCCGCATTTACAATAAAGATCCAATTTGGATATGTAGCCAAATTACTTTTCCAATATCTTTCCTGAACGACCTCAGAATCTTGCATCAGATTTTCCCGATATTTGTTTGGTATTCATTATCCCCTGCTATTGACTTAACAACGCGTTCAACAGAATTTGCCTTTCCATACAAGTTCACTTATTAACCATGAAAGAATACGTTGAAGCCTGAAGAGTAATTAATTATTTCAATGTCTCAGAAAACCTACGTTTTTTCCTCTTGATTTGAAACCTTTCTAGAAACTTATGAAGTTTTGACTGTTTACCAGTTTTGCTTTTTATTTCCCCTTTTGTTTTGTCGTTCCTTACTTTTACCACGTTATCGATTTCCATATGAGAATCATCGCTGTATTCATAATCCGATATATTCTCTGATGGCAATGATTCGACCGGCTTTTCATCATAGCCACTCCCACTACTATACTCGCTCACGTGGGCGGAGTTATCGGATTTTTGTAACTCCTTCTCGCGCTTGTCCTTGCTCATTAACCGCCTACTAAGCTCTGCGAGGGGCATATTATCCTCTGAGTCCGAATCTGATCTTTCTAATCGATATCTATCGCGCATCTTTTTTCTCCTTTGAGAACTTTGATCTGTTTCTGATCCACTCGAAGGCGTGTCTGAATTTGAGTCATACCTTGCCTCTGGCATGGCAATTTGTGTTTTCCTTAACGGTCTCCCTAACGGATTGTAAATTTGTTGGCCCTCCTTAAGCTCTCCCCAATCTAATGATGCTAATCTTAATTGATCTGCCGTAGCCTTAGTAACACTTCCATCTAATTGACATTTGATTAAAAATGATACTGGTCCTGTCTGCTCGATAATTCGATAAAATGGCAGGAATCTAGGGGAAAATTTCGAAGTCCTTCTGAAATTTCTATAATACACCGGAGCCCCAACTTCCAATTTTTCATCCTTTGCATTTTTGTCAGCGTACCGTTTTTGTCTTGCCCTAGCCTTTTTCAAATTTCTATGCACAAGAGTGAAAGCTTGATGTTGCAACTGCATTGCTTGTTGAATAGGGTCGTCCCCTACATATTTACGCCTAGGTTGAAGGATCTGATCTAACGGCATTACAGCGTCCAAATGATACACTAAAAAATGCGGCGAGAAGCCAGTGCTCAAGTTTACTGAGAAACGAACGGATTGAAGCGCAGCTGGGATCAGCAGTTCCCAAGACTGATTTTCATTCATTAATTTTCCCATGATTGACAATAAAGTTGAATGACTTTTTTCACAAATCCCATTCGCTTTTGCGTTGTAAAAGGTCGTCTTAACACTGTTTATTTTATAATATTTTAATATATCCTGCACTTCTTTTGCTACATTCTCGCCCCCATTATCATGTACTAGTTCTAAGCAACATCCATATCTTGGTATTATTTGCTCTATAAGTAAATGTGAGATGTTATGTGCTGATTTGTCTGGTAAAGGGAAACACTCTACATACCCTGTTAACATGCATATGAATGTGGCTAGGTAAGAATTTCCTGACAGTGTCTTTTGATATGGACCACTCAGGTCTAAAGCAATTCGTGAAAAGGGATACGGACTAATACCTGTCGTCTGCAAAGGCGCCTTAATTGGTCTCAAATTCCTAGCCTGACATGGAATACAACCCTTAATGTATTCATTTATGTCTTTGAACAAATTAGGCCAAAAATATTTGGGTTTTATTGTATAATACAATTTATCAATCCCAATATGCCCATTTAAATCGTGATATTGTACCAGAACATGTTTCCTCAATTGTGCAGGAATATACAGTCTGAGTATTGGGTCCCCATCTGCATTTGATAAGAAATATAATATACCATCTAAGCATACATAACTACTATCGACTTTCTTTGTCGCTGTATTATTTTCCAACTGTGTTTTGATTTCTTCTATTTCTTTATCTAACTTTTGCTCTTCGATAATATCAAAATTTTCTAATGACGGTAATGATTCATCAAATAGATCTACATTTGGCAATTTAGCCTTTGCAAATTGTTTTGGGTCGAAATGAGTAGAATCAATTACATTTATTTCCTGTACTTCTGGATAAAGTTCCCCAATATTAAATTCATTTTCATGGGGTATTTCCTCACTTTTCTCCTTTTCTTCTAATATTTCTCCCTCGGGTTCCTTTGTTGGAGTTCTAGTCAAGAAATCGGCAACAAAATTTTGATTGCCTTTTATGTGCTTTATTTCACAATCATAACCCATAATTGCTAATGCCCATTGTTGGATTCTCCTATTTCTAATATCCCCTTTTAACAAATATTGTAGTGGAGCATGATCTGTATAGATAGTGAATTTACTGTTATGCAAATAGTGATGCAACTTTTGTAAACTGAAAACTACGGCATAAGCCTCCTTTTCAATAGTAGAGTATCGTTGTTGGGTAGGACTAAGCTTGTGTGACAAGAAAAATATTGGTTTTTCATTCTTAAAGCCTTTTAAAGGGTAAGGGTCATCATTATCGGAAATTTCTTGGGTTAGACAGCTAGCAATAGTTGTATTGCTCGCGTCTGTGTATAAATTATAGGGTTTGTTTACGTCTGGGTAAGCTAGCAATGGTATTGACCCGAGACTCTGCTTCAGATAATCAAATGATTCTTGTTGATCCTTTCCCCAATGAAATTTATGAAACTTTCGTGTAAGAGCGATCAGTGGCTCCGCTATCTGAGAAAAATTCACTACAAACCTCCTGTAAAACCCAATGCAACCAATAAACGACCTAACCTGTCTCACTGTGGTTGGCGGCGCAATTTCTTTAATTGCCTTAACCTTTTCGGGATCTGGGGCTATACCATTTTTGTTTACAATGAACCCTAGATACTTCATTTCCTCTTTGAAAAAATTACATTTCTTTAACTTCATCTTGAGATTATGCTGTCTTAATCTATCGAACACCAATTTTAAATGTTCAAAATGTTGCTCAGGGGTTTCTGAAACTATCGCAATATCATCTATATAAGCAAAGGCAAAAGGTAACCCATCTAAAACCGTGTTCATAAGCTCTTGGAACAGGCTTCCAGCATTCATTAATCCGAAACATAAATTATTATAAGAATACTGGCCGACATGGCAGGTAAAAGTGGCCTTTTCTTTAGTTTTGGGATCTAGTTTTACATTGTAATAACCCGAGAAAAGATCCAAACTAGAATAAATTGACCCACTGCTTAGCAAAGACAGTATGTCATCTATGTTTGGCAAAGGGTATGACATTCGTTTAGTAATTTTATTTAACTTTCTAAAATCAACACATACCCTAGTAGAGTTATCTGGCTTCTGAACCAACACCAACCCAAAAGCCCAAGGACTCCTAGACTTTTCAATGATTTTGGCGTCTAACATTTCCTTGACAGCGTCTTCAATTTTCTTTCTGTCTGTCAATGGGCACCTATATGGCTTACATTTGATTGGGGGATGATCCCCTGTGTCAATTGTCATCTGTACTGTGTCAGTACCTGTTATATCTTTTAAACTGGTAGCAAATAAATCGGCATTTTCCTTTACCAACCTTGTTATTTGTTTCCGGTACTTATCAGCACAACGTAATTCATTCAAATCTAAGTTTGATTTTTCCTGGTTAGCAGCAATTTCCCCTTTAACAGAGACCAAACATTGTTCACTAACCGGCGTTGCCACGGCAATAACACTATTCCGTTTAAGCTTCATCGTTTTCCCGGTACTATTGATAAACATAACCGATACTGTCTTCCTTTTACTTCTTGAGACCGATTTTACAATTTCCAGACCTGGCTCATTATACAAATATGTTTTTTCGGAACCCTGTATTTCGCAAAGAACATTATCATCGATACTAAGATTTCTCTGTAGCCGCCCATCGACAACGCAACATGAAAATGGTTTCATGATTAATTTGTCTTTAAGCCGTACAAATGACGAAACATGTACATCTTCTTTCATTTTGATATAAGTTTTTTCTATTCGTAGCATTTGTAGATCAAAATACAAACGAACCCCTTCTTTCTGTAGCCAATCAAAACCTAAAATAACATTTCTGTTCATGTCTTTTACAACAACAAACGTATGTGTTAATGTCAAATCATTAATTTTAAAAGTAATTGTAGCCAAACCATCAACATTTATTGACTGTCCGTTAACAGATTGTAAACATATTGCCTTTTTAGTCAACTTAGGTTTATTCTTTAAATTTTGATACACTCTCCTATGGATAAGACTGAGCTGAGCGCCACTATCCACCAGAGCTCGGACCCGCTGCTTTCCTAAATTAATTAAAACTGAATTTGGATTTCCTGAGATATTGATATTAAATTTTTGTACTCTTCTGTTAGTCTGTGCGTCGGCTTCATTTCGCGCAGACCTAATTAGTTTTTTGACATTGATTTTACCCTGTCCTTTGCCCGACAGTCGCGTTTTAAATGCCCAATTGTTTTGCATTTATAACATTTCCTTGACTTCACATGACATACATTCATATGATCTAATTTTTCGATTTTACATGACTTTTCTTCTGTTCTAAGTCGGAGTCTAATTAACATATTTTGTTCAGTAGTCGCGATTTTCACAGCATCTTGAAAACTTGTAGGATTTGCTCTCATGACCCATTTCTTAATGCCTTTTTCCCTTAATCCATCTATGAAAAATCCTATCAACAATTGATCGACTACTTGGCCCCATTGTCCTTCAAAAGCTTGAGATGCAAGATTCAATAATCGCTCGGCAAATATTTGAACATTTTCTTTTTGTCCTTGCCTGGCCTGGTACAAAATTGCAAGCGCATGTTTTGTATCTGACACAATTGCAAAACGTAAACATAATTCTTGTTTTAAATCTGCCCATTTGTACTGATGGTTGGAACTTAAATATCTCTGCAAGAAATCTCCTACAATTCCCGACGATGTTTGGAGTGCGATCAGACATTTTTGATCTTCTGTAATCCCATTCAACAAAGCATATTTATCAATTAGTTTTACCCAATCCTGAAATTTATTTTGATCCCCATCAAAAATCGGAACAATTTTCAAAACATTTTGAGCCTGAAAAACTTCTTTTAAACTGCCAATTTGGTCTAAAATCAATTTTGGAATATTTTCCTGATCTGGTTGGTTCTGACTTATCATTTTCAAAATCCAACAAAATATTTGTACTCACTATTTGAATTCTGTTTTCTTCTTTTCTGTCTCTGTTTTGGATCGACCTTGTCCCATAGCCGTCTTGCTACTCGAAATAATCAGCTTCCCCACGGCAGCGTAAATAAACGATCGTCCAGAATGTCCCTAATCGCGTCATCTGTCCCTCGGATTAAAGTATTTTGGATTTCATCAAAATTACTACAAATCAGCAATGTTTCCCGAAACGAAATGTCTTGAGAGTAACTCTTGATTGACCCTCAGTGTTTATTCTGCCAATAATCCCTATCTGGATGCTCACTGAATTATAGTCCGATCCAAGTCCGTAACACAACTGTTAGTTGATCCTGGTCACGGCACCAAATTAAATCTGTAACATAATCTCGCTTCTTTCCCAATTATGTTAGTCTTCTCTATGTGACCGTATAGTGGATTTTACGATAAAACAAACAACTCCTTTGTAGACAATACACTGTTTAATCTATCTCGTCTATATTTAAGTCTCTACATCCAACTCCACAATGACATAACAACGTCTTATTAAAACCCTATCCAATCTCAAACTGATCTTGATCCATCTCTTTTCTATATCTACAATTGTCTATTCTGATCTAAATCAATCTCTTAATAACATCTCTCGGTTCTAGAGCTAATTGCTCAGAACTCATTCTCTAATAGATCTTTCTACATTTCATACTAAGCTCGTCCCATGCTCCTCTCTCTCGTGTTACCCGAGAACACTGTATTTTATATGACAGACAACAACAAATCAAAACACTAAACTAGCATGGTACAAGAGTATTGGTCAGTGGTCAAATCCCTAACTTCATTCATCAAAACTCTATGACAGCAGGGCGTCCCCGGACTGCCTAGAATCTTGTATATTGACAAATCAATATCTTATACTATGATATTCTCTTCTTTGATAATAAGGAGTTTTGTCCCATTATATTACAATCACGCCCAAATAACTTTCATATAATTCAAAATATGAGCAATCGAAATTAGGGGGCCGAAATAGCCCTGGCCCCGGTTTCTCGAAAAAACTTAAGTACGTTCTCATGCTCAAATCTGAGCACCGTGCTCAAATCGCACGAAATCCACGTGAACTTCAATCGAATACCCTTCAACGTTGGAGAGTATTCGTTTGAAGTTGAGCATGGACTCATGAGAATATACTTAAGTTTTTTCGAGAAACCGGGGCCCGGTCTCCCCTAATCATTCTTGGAATCACATAGACCTGGTATATCTTTGGGGAAATGGGTGGATTTAGACCATTTACCCCATGACATCCAACATTCACTAAGGAGTAAAGTGCTCTTCTCGCAGTATTGATCCTACTCGGTGATGTTCAATTCGTTTTCTTTGCTTTTGGAGCGTATTATGCCAAAATGTGTTGTTTCGTTTTCGATGGATATTTTTTCGTCTCCTAATTTCCACTATTCTGTGTTATTGGTAGGTTTATTTTTTGTACAGCAACGCTTTTTTCTGGATTGATAAGGTATCTATGATTGTTTGCGTAGTTGTGTACCACTTTTAACATGTCTCCAAATTCTGTAGTACTTTCCGAAAGTAGACATATGTCGTCTGCACAAGTTGGACATCCGGCGTATGTAGTCCCGATGAATATTCCCATCATGTTTGATTCCAGTTCTTTCAGTGGGTCATTTATATAAAGTTTGTATAAGTGTGTTGATAAGATGCCACCCTGACGAACTCCTTGGAATATTTTGAATGGGTCCATAAATGCACCTTTCCACTTGACTCTTGCAGTTAAGCCTTCGTACATACCCTTGACTAGCTTCCAAACACTGAGGTTAGCCCCCGTATGGTACAATTTATCAAGTAGTATTTCATGATTTACGACGTCAAATGATTTCTGTGTGTCAAGGGTTGCCATGTATAGAGGAGCTTGCATCGACTTGGCATCAATCTCTGCTTCTGACACTATAAGGGCAGCTGTAACTGGTGAGGTATTTTTTTATAAAGCCAAACTGTAATTCAGATTGTTCTTGATTCATATCTTCGAGTCTTTGGAGGAGAAGTTTTTCAAAAAAAAAAAAAATCCGAAGATAGAAGCGACTGTTATTCCCCTGTAGTTTTCTACGGTTTTTTTCCGATTTTCCTTTTTTATGAACTGGTGTTATGTATCCTGTTTTGAATGATGCAGGGATGTCTCCTTCAAGCAGTATTTCATTAAAGAGGTTTTTCAGAGGTTCTATTAGCACGGTGGGGATTGTGCATGATGGGATGGATAACGACTACCGACAATAGGGAACGATTTTATCAAGTAAACCGTGACGTAATTTCGGACAAAAAAATAGTATTTCGTTGGTGTTGTTATAAAATCTCGTAACTACGGCTTGAATCAAACCGTATAGTTACGAGTAGTTATAACAACACCGACGGTTTATCAATACATAACGGTAAACTCAGTCTATTGTTTGCACAAAATTTGATGCCAACTGGCCTCACTTCAGGTAAGACATTTTGCAATAACTCTGTTATTTCTGTATCAATTTTCAAGCGGTTTGCTGCATGTACCCCGCCTTATCGAGCTCTTTCATCGGATGTATGACATATTAGATAACTCATGATACTTTTTCCGAAATATTGTCCCAACCGACCAGAAAGCGAAATGGTAACGACTACGGCCAAATTAACCACGCTTCAGGTAAGAATTTGTGCAATAACTTTCTTATTTCCGCGTCAATTTTCATGCGGTTTGTTGCATGTACTCCGTCTTACTGAGCCCTTTTCTCAGATGTATTATCTATCTGGAACTTCCCTGTACTTTTCTCAAAAACCGATCCCAACCGACTAGAAAAAGGGCCTGATTTTTTTGTCGTTTTTCTGGTCGGTTGGGATCAATTTTTGGACAAAGTACAAAGATTCTACAAACAAGTCATATATCCGAGGAAAGAGCTCACTAATGCGGGGTACATGCAACAAACCGCTTGAAAATTGGAGCAGAAATAAGAAAATTATTGCACAATTTCTTACCTGAAGCGAGGCAAATTTTGTCCGTAGACTCAATATTCGTTATCCTTCCCATCATGCACAATCCCCACCGTGATTAGTACACTTTTCCCAAATTTTATGTGTTCGGTGGTGATGCCATACTCGTCGGCGGCTTTATTAGTGTTGAGACTATCAACAGCAGCTATCACTTCTGCTTCTTTAAATTCTTCTATGTGGTCCTTTTTGATGTCAGCAAGATTCTCTATTAATTTACATCTGTATTCGTGGGTGTCGAGGAAGTTGTCGTTGAAGTTTCTATGTTGTTTTTGTACAGCTAAATCTTCGTAGAAGTTTGCGAATGCTTCAGTTTGGTCAATTGGGTTTTCGGAGTCTGTCCCATTTAAAGTAAGAGAGTTGGTAACAGTTTTTCCTCCCCCATTTTTATTTCTTTTTATTAATTTGAAAAAAATATGATTTGTTTGGGTCCTTCATTAGTTTTTCGAAGAATCTGCATCTATCTGTAGCGTGTTCACGTCTCATCTGGCTTCGAACGGCTTCTCTTGTCTTTTTCATCTGTGTAAACAGTGGGTTGTCTCCACGTGGAGATCCTCCCAGACGCCACGAAAATACCCTTCAACGCTGGAGAGTATCCCTTTGGAGTTGAGCATATTCTCACGAGAATATACTAAAGTCTTTTCGAGAAACCGGGGCCAGATGTATATGGAATTTGTCATTTCTGTCTCAACTTTAAAGGCGTACTTACTTACTTAATCCTCTTCACTACAAGTTGAGCTTTGGGCCATCACCAGATCCCTCCATATTGCTCTGCCCTGTGTGCCGCTTTTGCTTCCCCAAATACATTTTGATTTGTCGCAGCTCACTGTCGAGGGTATGCCTTTTGCCTTGGGGTTCCAATCTAGGGTATGGCGTGCGATTTTGTGCTGTTTTCTTCTAATCTTTTAAGGGTGTGTCCGATCCATCTCCATTTCTTTTGCGTTATATTTCTTGTGATGGGTAATTGTACTGTCTTTCGCCATAACTCCAGATTGGTGATCTTTTCTGGCCATCTGATGCGCAAGATCCTTCTCAGACAATTGTTGACTGTTGACAAAGACTTGAAGTTTGTTGGCTAGGCTTTTAGTTCTTCTCCAGGTTTCTGCATCGTACTTCAAAGGCATATGTTTCGCTTATCAGTCAAAACTTTAAAACAAAAAAAAAAAAAAAAAAAAAAAAAAAAAAAAAAAAAAAAAAACCTGATAGCATTTATACTTATTAGAATAAGCAACCTTGGAATCAAGGTGTAGGTCTAACCCGCAAATATATATCGACTCCTAAGGGGATTCGATCCTGGGACCTCTCTGTCAAAACAAAAAACAATGACCGAAAATCTTCAATTTGAACCAGGAATAATTTCAAATAGCGGTTTGCACTCATTAAACTTTGATCCCCCTTCCCTGACCTTACAAGCTACATGGGAATCTGCAAATAGGAACCAACAATTTCCATAACATATTTGGTAACTAGAAATAATAGAATTTGTCTATTCATAACTTTTTATTCGGTACATTCAAGTCTTGAAATCGACATATATGGAAAATAAAGATGTATGCACTAAATGACCTTTGACCCACGTTTTGACCTTATGGCACCATCAATGAATATGCAGACTTGAAAAAATATGTAGCCAACACAACAAAAAATCAAAGTACTGACAGTACTGTTTGGAAGCAAATTTTTCAAAAATGTAGGCCTGTCCAGGCCCCAGTTTCTCGAAAAAAAAAACTTAAGTATATTCTCATGAGAACATGCTCAACATCAAAGGGATACTCTCCAACGTTGAAGGGTATTCCATTGAAGTTCACGTGGATTTCATGCAATTTGAGCACTGTGCTCAGATTTGAGAACATACTTAAGTTTTTTCGAGAAACCGGGGCCAGAAATAGAGTAGTTTGATTAGGTACTTTGATTATCCATTTGAATACATTGAATACTTTGATTCGTAGAGTATTTTGATTAAGTACTTTGATTATCCAGAATACCTTGCATACTTTGATTTCATGATGGAGTTGTATTTATTTTTAGCACAACTTCATGCATATTAATCGTTTGTGTAAGCTGAATACATTTCATAGTTCAGTAAACTTGACTGACCCATTTACAAGGAAGGCCATTGGACTAATTCTTTGAACCATAATAAAGCAAATTACTACGTGGATCTTCTCATCTCTCAAAGACATGATTAATTGAATGTTTCATTTTCAGTCACACAATTCAATATCTACACATAACTTCAGACTTACATATTGAATATTCGAATGACTGTTACCTCATCAATCTTTTCTTTTGATAGAACTATTTATAGTGAGGAAGACCGGAAGATGTTGTGTGGTATGCAGAGAATGGTAAAGTGCAGAGACGCATGGCTGCTAAGAGAAGCAAATTTGGAAAATTTGCTTCCAACTAGAAAACACAACTTTTGCCCATCAAAGAGGTAGCTGCTTAGTTCGAGGATTTGAACTCTAATCATTTAGCAACCAATGACCTTTGACCTCTGTAACTCACTCAAAGGTCAATTGCTGACCTGCAGACAGGACATTTCTTGTGCAGCAGATGTTACTGAACAACATCCAGTATAAAACTTGGCATTCACATTCCGGCCTCCCACTTTCGATTTCTAGGCCTCTCATAGAAAATAACCACTGGTCTAATAAACCTTGAAACGCATCGGGAGACACTCTATGGAGGGGAATATCCGCCAATTCTTCTTGCTTCTAAATTACATTATCATTTTGCTAAATTGGTAGTTTTTTTTTCTTTTGTTTACAATTGTATTCATCATAGTGCTAAATACGTAATTCATACTTCCAATTTCTTGTCGCCAAACAACAGAAACGTGAAATTAAAATTGAAAGTTAGCACTAAGCAGTAAGCATTTGTACACATATAAAAAGGACTCAAAATGCATAAGTACGAATTAGCACGAATTTATTTAGAATTCATATTCATATAACTGCGGGGAACCAATATCTTCGGTCGTTTCCGTAAGCTGTTAAAGCGAAGTTAGCCGCTATTTATCCGAATGACGTCATAATTTAACACATCTTTTTGCCGTATTTTTTAATCACTGGAATTAATCCAAGTGATACTATTTCATATATTCATATATTTAAATAAAATCACATATCTTTAAGCAAATTATTTATTCAATTTTACAATATATTATTTTTGTGAATTATTATTTATAATTTCTATGAAATTTGGGGGAAAAATAGAAATGTTAATAAGACAATATATATAAACTCTCATTTGAAACGAGAGTTGATGACTTGAGGTTGTACATGTACCATCAGTTACTAATGCAAGAAGCGATTTTTTTTATCTTACAACGACTGATTAATCAGTCATGCATACATCTGTACAGCATAGAATCTCTTGACTATGCATAATTAACTGTAAAGAATTGCATAATTATGAAGAAAAAGCAGCAAAATGATGATGCTGGTCGCAGGGAATGAAACATGCATTAATATGCTTGGTTTCTGACATTTAAACAGATTAGTAGTTTCCATTAAGGGGGAATGCTCCAGTTTTTCGGAACACTCGGACATTACTGTAGTAAATCAAATGTTTCGTACCAATATGTTTCGCTACCATATTTTCAATAATATAACACATCATTACAATTTACCATTTTCGACGGTAAAAGCGTATTTATTATGCGAAACTGATTTCCTCGAGATGGAAATCGATTATTTAGAGCAAGACAGTCGTAAGTGTGTATGCAGTTACCACTGTTTTGCGTCATTTTATTCATGTGTAGCTGATAAAAAATGATGTAATTCACCAATAAGTGCGCTGACCTATACCTTTTCTTTTTGAATTATTACCAGGACATGTTGCTTAATACAATGAGGGAGTTTTATCAAATTCTATTAGGTAGAACTTGAAATATTTCCAAAAATATGCACATTTTGACATAAAACACTCCAGCTTCGTTGATCTAACCGAACACGTGAGCATGCTGTTTTATACATTTACGTGTTTATAATAGCACATATTTTGGGTTTACTGTTCGTATTAAATGTAAGACGTTACTTTAAATCCGTTTTCGGGACTAAACGATGGATATACAGCATTTTATTAGCATTTTAGTGACCTTGGACAGGTGCAAGAAATTGTGCATTTTTTCGATGTAGGGGTATGTGATACGAATGCCTATAAAATTCAAACAAGATTGCTGACCACCCATTTTTATTTTATTTTTCAATTGGAAATAACGTGTAATTTCCACATACAAAATATGAATAAATTCTATTATTGGGAAAAAAATTAGGAAACTGGCGCATTCCCCCTTAAGAGCTTCTTTTAATTCATCGACAGCATGTACATAGTAAAAAAAGTTTAGCAACAAAATGTAAATATCTTTAGTAGCCAAAATATTTTTGTTTTAACATAAAATCAAACGTTTACACGATATATTATAGCTAGAAAACACAAACAAATGAAATTTATACCGCCATCGCGTGCGTCTTGCACTCCAGGTGCGCATTTCCGGTTTTCATGTCTGTCATGGTATTCATGTGTTTGGAGCATAATTCTAGAAAACATTTAGGTGCGAACATACTCGTCTTTGCCCAGAATGAAAAAGGCCACTAAAAGGACCTTTCTGCAACGCTGTTTGACTACGTCGTGGACTTACGTCAGAAGGACGGCTAATGTGTTCCTACGTGGCGGAACCGGCGATAAAGATGTCTTTTTTAAATTTTACGTATCTCAAAGCATGAGTAACTGTTTGAGGATGCTATATGAGCCATTGTTTGTGGTTTGAGATAGTCCCGGTCAAGGATATCGGAGGAAAACGCCACGAGACGATGACCGTCATAATTGCGTAACGTCAAGGCAAAGATGTTCCATATTCTCACCAAAACTTTGAGTGGCTTCAACAGTAATACCAAAATAGAGTATCCTCATTTACCATCCATGATCGTCTCCACAGACGAAGGGTTAATAGACGTTGACTATACGTTGTAATTTCCCTAACGCTACACCATGAACGTACCAGACCTTACTGGCATAGAGTCCTGAATGCTGTAAGCGTAAGCAACGTTGATTTTCTCCCATTACCACCATTCTGTTTGATTTATCACCAATAGAGCTCATATGGCGCATTTGGGGAAAGACGTGAACGTGATCCTTATGACGTGAATGACGTTCAGTCTCTTGATAAAGTAGTGAATGTTGATACCGGGTACAAACTTTTTAAGTGGATTAGAAAACGTTTCAATGCTGTTCTTGCTAAAAATGACCTCATAACCGATATCGAATTTTATTGTGTTTTCTTGTTTTGACCACCCTCACCTACGTTAAGACACTGTTTCTCAGAGAGTATTTAACGTTTCCACAAAGCAACCTTTGAATGTTGTGTGTGAATGCATATGCTAAAAAATATATAATGGTGGTGAAATAAATATCACAGAAAATATATGTTTTCAATTAACAAAGTCAGTGTTGCTAAACTTTTTTTTACATGGTATATATCGGTAGGGCCTAAAGCATTGTCAAACTTCACTGAATGGGGAGGGTGCTCGTAAAAGCCGGGGATTACAACATCGAGCACTCGTGAGATCTGGAGCCAAATACGTTTTTCCAGCAATATACCGGATTAGTGCTCGTAAAAACCTTTGAAACACCACCAGAGTTTCAGCTTCAGTGATGGGTTTCCACAAAATTAAACCCTCTGAAGCATAGATACATTGTTTTTGCTTCGATGACGCTTATAATTGTCCAAATTATCACGAAACCCAGACAGAAGACTGAAGTCATCGTCACTTGAAAATCAGCTTAAGTCACAGTCACATCTCGACATAACGAAATACGCCTGGTTAACAACATTTTCTTCTTTTCTCCCATTGGTTTACACTCTACTTGTACATTTGGTATCAAGGAACTGTTTGGAAAGGGATATAATGATATTGAAGTTTCAATTAAACAAGATAGAAAATGAGGGACCAGGGGCCAGTTTCATCAAAATATTTAAGACGTATTTTTGTCCTACTTATGACTTACGACAACTTTAGGGCAAGAAGCGCGTATCGCAAATTAATCAAGACCTGAAATATGCGATTGTTGTTATAAGCAATATTTAAGACATTGATAAGTCAAAAATACGTCTTAAATGTTTTGATAAAACAGGCCCATGCACATGCTGGTTACCAGCATAAGACATACCCAAATGTTTCCATAATATTTACATGTTCTTTTTCATTGAATATTATAGAAAACTTATTCTGCTTTTCCAACTATGTTTTTCTCTGCATTTTTATAATTAAACGCATTAGAACTAAGAATTGTTTGAGAAAAGGGTTAATGGACACAAGGGCGGATCCATATTTTTTTCCAGGGGCGTCAAAGCCTTTTTCTCGTGGGGGGGGGGGGGGGGGTTCCAAGCCAAAATCACAACTATACATGTGTTATATAGCTAACTTTATTCTATAAGTGAATGTTCGTCGTGATTGAACACCCTAGATCTAACAGCTCTAACCATGGGAAAAAACCCAAAAATTTGAATTTTCTTTCTTTTTTTAAGTCAAAATTTGATATCTCGGTATTTTTCATAGGGGCCCGTCGAATTCCACGGGGTTCCCCAGCCCTCCGACCCCTCTAGATCAGCCCATGGGACAGAATACTTCTAAATTCACATTTCTTTTGACCATTCAAAAACAATTTATCGCCTTTGTGGCCGATGTAGAAAAGTTTCTGAAAAAATCAGAAAAAAAGTATGAAAATGCTTGATAGACTTTGTAATTTGGACCCTTCTAACCCCGGTTTAGTCTTATGCCATAAGAACGCACCAGTTATATAGATTTTGAAGCCTATAGCTAGGCCAGCATCACCAGGATTCAAGCTCCATACCCGTGGGTGCTTTCAAAATAATTAATCATTTTGAACGATTACCTTAGAATTGCTAAGTTTTCAATGTATAACAAAGACATGCAAGCTGGTATATACGCGGCAAGGAATCACGTTACACATTCCCGATATTTTTCAACTGCCAACATATGACTGACTAGACAACAGAGATCTGAAGCAGAGACCTGGGATTTAAAAAAAAGGATCTAAAAAATCAGCAAATGAAATAGTTATTAACGACCAACCAACATTTTAGTTTCATGCAAATGTGTTAATACGGTTTAACGACATTTTCCTCTTGTCTCAAGAATTTCCATTCATATTCTGTTATGTAGCCTACATCAATGGTAGGTTTTAAAGGGCGACGGTAACAGATGGTCTAATTGCAAAAAATGAAATTTTTTGAAAAAATATGCAAAACTTTTGTGTTGACCACCTCGGGATGGTTAATAATATGTGATTCAGACAGAGAATGAGCCGAAATTACAAGACAGATAGCTGAATTTAGGGAGAATCCAAGCCTAAATTCAACCCCATCACTGATGGGGTTAGAATTATTTTTAAATTGTTGCGCATGCGCATACAGCGCGGACCATGATTCAAACGAGATTCATACCTAAATTTCAATATGACGTCATCATGTATGTTGTGACGTCATTTAAGAAAGTCGCATGTCCTACTGTTTTGACCTACTTTCGACATCGCTTCATGAATTTGGTATCAAATTGCGAAAAAATGAGTCGCTGCTTCAATAGTTTCTCGTAATCATTTAATCAGGTCATATAAAGCTTAAAAAGTGTACATTTCGTTTGTATTTGACAATTTTTGGGTCCAAATCTGGGAAATAGTAGCTTTAAGGGATTGGTATACTTCCACTCGTGAAAACAGATCATATACCGACTCGGAAGGATCGATTTATTTTATGATATTGGTACTTGATTACACTTGTGTGTGTGTATTTGTAGTATTATAAGGTCCCTCTCGGCTCAAAGCATACTGTGTGCGGACCCTTTTGTAATATGGTACCTGGGCCCTCTTTCTACGAAAGAGTGGCTCTATGATGTGGGGTAGCCGGGTTGTTTTTGGATTGCTTTATCGGGCCCCGGGCCTGGCAAGGGCCCGGGTCGTGCTGGTTTGAAGCTAGTTTTAGCTTTATTTTATGGTAATGATCCATCCGCAGGTTCACCTACGGATACCTTGTTACGACTTTTACTTCCTCTACTCCCGATAATTCGCCCATCTTTTCGGCAAACACCAGGACGCGGGGCCACCGAAGGCAGCCCCACCGGGTCCAATCCGACGGGCTCATTAACGAGAGCGATCGGTAGTAGCGACGGGCGGTGTGTACAAAGGACAGGGTCTCAATCGACGCCAGCTGATGACTGGCGCCTACTAGGAATTCCGGATTTTCGTAATTCCGTCGATACAGAGTTGTCGTTCATGCGGGACGGTATACCGTCTTCCGGTGTCAATGTAAACAAGCGCTATCGGTGGGAAAGAACCGCTACTGCATTCATAAATACCATAATTTTGCGGATAAAATTGGAATTATTGAACTGCACAAACTATATTGAAAGAGGCAAATGCAAGACGAGCTTGGATTCATGTAATAAGTCGCAAAAATTAGAACAAAACATCGTAGGCCTATCTGGCCTAGGCCTACCCGAGTCCGAGAGACAGTAGGCCTATTAGCCGAAACGCGTAGATCGTTGGGAGATTCCAACAAAGGAACCTCAGCGGAGAGAAGAAAGAGAAATCCCATCGCAACATAGTCACAACACACTAAACGCTTACATATCAAAGTAGATCTAGTCTATTGAGACAGAAGGAGAAAATACAAGGTGCTCTTACATTTTGCCCAAATGTTTCCTAAAGTATTTTCTATTAGGTAAAACCAGGCCCCGGTTTCTCGAAAAAACTTAAGTATGTTCTCATGCTCAAATCTGAGCATCGTGCTCAAATCGCACGAAATCCACGTGAACTTCAATTGAATACCAATCAACGTTGATTGGTATTGAATAGAAGTTGAGCATGAACTCATGAGAATATACTTAAGTTTTTTCGAGAAACCGGGGCCAGGTCTTGTTTGGGGAAGCTTTAATGAATATACAACGAATTACATAGATCTAGATCAACTTGAACGAAATAGCATTTTTAGTTTTGAGAGAAAAGAAAAACATGCTGACTTCGCTTTTCCCTCAATAGTTCCTATTCTATAATCTACATCAAACTGTTCTTCTTAGTAGATCTAGCCTACGTATCATAGTCTACAGCCTGCTTCAAATTTGAATTAAATTTGAAATGATGATTTATTATGTTAACCCTTTCCTTTCCAATTCTTTGTTTTGATGCCCCAAATAGCAAAACCAGAATAATTCTGACAATTTGCAAAACTTAATTTAGAAAGGACCATATTTTGTTGTTTGGGTAAGGGTTAAAAAAAATCCGTCATTTTTTCGGCACATTTAAAACCAAATTCTTCATTTTTTAAAACTATTTTTTCTTTAGTCATGTAGGCTATTTGACCTCAGTAGATTGTTTGGAAAAACATTGAGAAAAAGGAAGCAATTTGGTGATAGGCAGAAATATCGCCTCTTTCCTCAATATTTTCTGTGCTTTAACATTCACTTATTCTATTTCCGATATTAATCGTTTTCCGACAGTGGAAATCCGTGTGGATCAGAATGTTCTTATGTAAACAATTACAAAATATTCGTTTGGAAAAACTCGCCCACAGCGTACATGTATCTTTTTTCCCCAAAGTTGCCCCTCTTTTTATTTCTATGACGTCATATGACTAGAGTAAGCAAGTCAAAGTCATGACGTCACAAATCGATACTCGCCGGATTTGAGGCACGCCACGGGGAAAAATATTTTCAATGATAACCTATCATCGGATTATGGGAGATTTCTTTTGTTATAGTTCTCCGAACGGTTTAAAAATGATGGAAGGTGCAGAGGTATTATTAGATTCCATTATTAAGTTACAATAAAAATCATTTTCATTTAATTACTCATTGAATTTACGAAAATATTAAAGTTGCCGCTTGTCAAACAGGCAAATGGAAGTAAACATACCGTCCCGCAGGAACGACAACTCTGTATTACCGGAATTACGAAAAGACCCAATTCCGTGTTCATGGGAGACACTTGCAGCCCCCAATCCCAACCGGGACTGCGGTTGAGCGGTTTCCTCGCCCTTTCAGGAGAGACTCGAGCTGATGCAGCCATTGTGGCCCCGGACATTTAAGGGCATCACAGACCTGTTATTGCTCCGTTTCGTGTGGCTAAGCGCCACTTGTGCCTCTAAGAAGTTGGCTTTGTAAAGCGATTACATTTTCTTGTATTGTTTTAGGTTATTTATCCTCGGTTGCCGGTTGCCCATGTGACCGAGTAGTAGACTGGGCGTGCCCAGGAAGGAAATCCCTTCGTTTTCTTAAGCGACAAACTTTTTATATATAAGTCTAAAAATACTTTTCAATTCCAAATGTTTTAAATGGACAGAAGCACTTTAACTAAACATGCGTTATAGAAATAATACTGATTGCATAAAAGTATACAGTGATTTGATTATTTATCCGATAAAAGGAGTAGATGTTATATTTTTTTATAAAAGAGATATAAAGGGAAGTAATAGGCTATCTCCATTTTTATGTCTATCCCCATTGAAACCAAGACCACATTCTTACGGAAAATCTCGAAGTGATTGATGTGTGTACTGGAGTGATCTCCCTTCATTAATAATTTGCGCTAGAAGTTAGTAGCCGGTAACCAGCACATACATTACTAATGATGGCAGACAACTCGTTCTTATAAATGAATCTTACTAAGTGTCTGTTTAGTACTTACTACTGCATACTTCAAATATCTTATTTTTGCATTTCAAGTGCATACTTAGTAATTAATACTGCTTACTTACAGTTTTGATTACACCTTTCTTAAGTTTGACCGTCAAAAATTGGAAGTATGAAGTACGCATTTGGCACTAGGACGAATGCACTTGCAGAAAATAGAATTGAACTATTAATGTAGCATAATACTAATGTAATTTAGCAGTAAGAAGAATTGGCGGATATTCCCCTCCATAACACTCTACAACGGGAAATGCTTCGTAGTAGTATAGTCGTAGTATACAAATTTAGTTCTGTCAAAAATGGATTCGCTCCATTTGTTGCATTGATTCTGTGTCTATGGAATAGGCAGATGCATGAAATGTGGTTCTGCATACTGGCAGACCATCAGTGTATTGCTTGGATGTGTTTAAATGAATTTATCGGGAACTAGTTTCTTGCGCGGTCGTGACCTTTCATACACCCAAACACACTTTGAATTTTTAACCGTGACCTGTGTATGCATGAGAGCAAACAAAAGGTCACGTGGTCGTTTTACTATATTATTCATTGAGCGAGTCGTTATTTTCACGCGAGCATTTTTCAATTATTCTGCCTTAGTACTAGGAATATTTTATACAGTCATTTACGTTAATTATTAGAGTTTTGAGTTACAGAAATATTTGTGCAACTTTGATTGAAAAAAAAAGAGATTTTTTGGCTTGTAATCATTCGTACCCGGTCTCCATCGCCCGTTACCACCATGCAAGTTCAGGATGAGCTACTGCTTTTGAAAACCAGATAAAATCAATTTTGCAGAAGCATTTGAGCTCCTTAGTACTGTCCAAGTGTGAGCGGTAATATTTTGCATGTGTTTGTGCTCTAGATTAGAGCCAATAATGGACAGGTCACAGGATGTATTCCCAGCCTCGGAGCGTGGACAATTATAAATAAACTTATGGCTGAAATATTGTTGAGAGGTGTTAAATTAAAAAAGAAATGAAAAGAAAAATGTTTTAAACCTTTACCAAACAAGAAATGTTAATGTTTTGACTGTCATGGGCGGATCCAGGATTTTTTCAGGGGGGGGGGGTCTAGCCCATAAGACGGAAGATGGCTTTAAATTTGTGAATTGTGTAACGATAGATGTATAGGCCTACTGTACTAACTTTGTATAGTCAAAATTCGATTTTCGGCCAATTCAAGGCGAGGTCCGAACCCCCTTCTAGATTCGCCCTTAACTTTGCTACAGAGATTGTTTCGAAAATCATTTCAAGGGACAAATTAATGAAATAGGCTAATTTTAATCAGCAGTTTCCCCTTTTGCTTCAACGTTTTCTATACTTCTATGTACACACGCAAGGGTGGATCCAGGATTTTTTCGGGGGGGGGGGGTCCAAGCCCAATTGCAAGCGAGGCGGAGGTCCACGCCCAAATGATGACTTAAATATGTTAAATTATGACGCTTTGATTATATAGTCAACATTCAATTTTCGGCTTATTCCAGGGGGCGGGGCGAACATCCCGAACCCCCCCCCCCCTCTAGATCCGCCCTTGCACGTACAAAATCCTACTTTCAAGATGCCCATTCTGTTGTCTGCAAGAGCTTCCAACTTGAATCAGGTGCCGTTTAGAAAAGGGTTTTAAAAGCCGCTGTCAAATTTGAAAAGTCCGAATAATTTGTCGTTTGGAAAATGGGCTTTAAGAGCAATGCTTTTATTATCAAATTGATCTACCATAATGAATTATCTATCTACATAAGCCTTTCGGTACTGAGATTGTCATCTTCACACTGAAAATGGCATGTTTCGTAAATTTTTTTGTTGGGGAAAGGGGGTTAAATACATGAAAATGACAGTTGAACCTGGCGGCTAGGTCCTCAAAAGATCAGTGGATACTACGTTTTCGGAGGGTCAAAAATTAAAAAAGCCAGTAAAGACCATAATTGGAAGTCAGTCAATGATATCCCGTCGAGATTCACAGAGGAATCGTCACAAAACGGAGTGTGATTCCTCTCAAACTTCTTCTTTCCTCCGTTCATTTCCATTGCACGTTGGATGCTTTGCTCTCAATTGGGTCAGAGCCTCGATCTGGCATTAAAAAGTGTTACTATTTTTAGTAACAAATTGGAAGTGTGTTTGGGTGTATGGGGGTGTGTCACATGCAGATCCCGAGAGATGCAAATTGCAAGGGTTGCTATGTTCACGGGTGCGTGATTTTAGCTGGTGTGCTATTGATAACACTTCCTTGGTAGTAAATTTAAGACAAAGGAATGGCCTATCAGGCAGACTAAGTAAAATGTGCCACAAAGACTTCTGAGAGAAGCTAGAAGCTGCCGAATTGACCCTTTTTACTATATATTTAATAGGCCCGTTTCATTGAGGAGTGACACCATCGTGTAAACTATGGGTGCGTTCAGGGTTCTCCCATCGGTAGCCATCGGTGCCGTTGGTAACCATCGGTAGCCATCGGTAACCGTCGGCATACCGATGGATATTTTGTTGGTAACCAATTGTCCCGAGACTAGACAAGTCGGGTAGCATCGGTAGCCTCGTTTTCATTACAGTAAGATGGCGGATAACAATCCAACTACGGCGATCCTAATCATATATTTTCTTCATTAGCAAGCAAATCGCATTCTAACCGTCCTTGATAGAATTTATTGTAATAGTTGAAGCTACAGTTATTTATTTAGCCATCTATTTCTGAAAATATCTTTTTATTCATATTTTTTTGAAAACGAACGATCACTCTGCGGGGAGAATACGCTCTTGGTAATTGATTATCCGCCTTTTTTTACCGATCGGTATAATTTTCGTTCAGAGTTTGTTGGTTGCCGACGGTCCCATCGGCTACCGATGGTACCATCGTTAGCCGACGGTAAATACACTCGGTTACCGATGGGAGAACCCTGAACGCACCCATTGATACCGTAATTGTGAAATAGGTAAGGAAGAACTATTTCTAGTCTATTTTGAACAAGTTCTTCTTTTTTCTCTCCTTTACTCACGTTTTCCCATGTTTATTACAAAAAAGGCATTAATCATGAGATAGGAAGCTATCTATATGGTTGATTCTTCCTAGTTTATTTCTTATTTCTTAAAAAGAAATATTTTGTCTGCCTTTGTTGTTCGGGTCTACATGGACAAATCGACTTCTTCTCTTCTTGTGCACTAAGGTCTAGAAAAACATACTTATATTGAATGGCTTTGAATGGGCCTAGGTAGAGTTACACTATGTCATCTAGACAGAACCTTCGTTTACAGCACCATAGGCGTAGGAAGAGGGGGGGGTGGCAGCCCCCAATAATTTAGAAAAGGGGCCTGGCCCCCTATAGCCCCCATAATACACCCACATTTCCATTTACTTTAACGTTTGCCTCCCCCCCATATTATAAACCTTCCTACGCCACTGAGCACATGATACCTGGATTACTCTTTCCGTATGTATTACTGTAATTTCGCTTAAAATCTAGTTCAAATTAAAGGTTGTTGCAAGACGTCATTGTTCACAAAATATGTAGCCTATGTAGTATGTTATGGTATAGAGTATATTGAGCGAAAAGGAGAAAATACAGGTTATCAGCATTTTCTTCTTTACTGTTAAAGATTTTCAAATATGTCTGTACACTAGGGCCATGACATCCGGACAGAATTGACTCTGCGGAAAAGTTGGGTAGCCTACATCGTCGGATACCCCGGGTCTGAGACAGTGAGTAAGACTACGCTAGTAAGACTACGCTAGTAAGACTACGCTAGTAAGACTACGCTAGTAAGACTACACTAGCGTAGTCTCAGACCCGGGGTATCCGAGGAAGGGTAGCTTACATGTTAGAGAAAGTGGGCCATACAAATCAAAATGTTGACGAATCGTGAATAATGGGGAGATATTACGCTCACTGTATAATGACACATGATTGATAACCAGAATGTTTCCTTTGGACATGCACGGATCCACACATTTTTCCAGAGGGGGTCCGTGTTTTCCGAGAGAGGGCCCGTGTTTTCCAGAGGGGGCCTGTGTTTTCCGAGAGAGGGTCCGTGTTTTCCGAGAGGGGGTCCGTGTTTTCCGAGAGAGGACCCGTGTTTTCCAGAGGGGGCCACCCCTGTATTCGCGCATGTTTGAGGTTAGTCTGCCTTTTACACTACTAAAATAAACAATTCTCCTGGGAACCAGACTAGCTCTGGGATTAGCATTGTTAAACAGCAAAATGAATAAAGGAAAACAAGAATATGACGTCAGGTAACAAAGCAGATTTATTTTTTGGTTGTTATTCACAAAAATAGAATTGTAAATGGTAATACATTCTTAAATTGACAACAAAATTGACGATACATATTCTGTACATGACATTACTTTTTGTTTTCTTGATTCCGCAGAATTTCGGTCATTTTCTAATGGTCAGTATAGAACAATATCAGCTTGTTTAAAACTTGTCTGTTTCTTTAAGGGATTCAAAAAGAGTATGTGTGGGAATGGGATAACCAGCATTCTATAGTTTTGACTCATTATTTCCTGTGCTGTATTGTATCCATTTTGTTAATTAGAAAATCTTTCAAATTGTAACGGTTTAAATTTTTGCCGCTTGGGAAGGGTCAATGAAGCCAACGACAAGTACAGTTTTCGTTTTAGCAAATTTGGATGATAAAAATAAACCTACATACTTATTTAGTCGAATGATATTTGTGAGTTGTTGATCAATGTTTTTGCTTTCCTTTAGAAAACATTGTTGAAAATGAAGAAATTGATTGTGACAAGCAATTTCTTCATTTCTCACAATGTTTTCTACACAAAATAACCAAAATTGTTTTTAAAAGAACCCACTCATTTTGTATTGTCGTCTGCAACATCTTTTAATTCGGACCAACGCAAAAAATCGTTTGGTAATGGGTTATCGGAATTTAGCCTACTTTTTTACAGAGAATTTTGACATTCGACTCGTCTGGACTTTTTCTGTACCATTTGTAGGTTTGACAAAATGAAGACAAGAAATAAACTTAATTATGCACATATAATGATATTGTAATGTCTTGGATTAACCCATTACTGCACAGCGACACCTTTGGTCTCCTTCACAAAAAAGGCGTGGGAAATCATTGAGAAAAATGAAGAAATTGCCTGTGACAAGCAATTTCTTCATTTTTCACAATGTTTTCTATCCCAAAATGGAAAGATTTTTAAACTTTCATCAATGTGAAATTGTCATCTGCAACGCCTCTCAAATTGAAACAGTCAAACATTTTGCTGTCTGGTAATGGGTTAAGATCTCGGCCTAACTCTCCTCAGCCAGTATTTTTTCTATCCACGGTATAAACGATGCAACACGGGTGTATACTCCGGGCGAGTTGGCGTGGCCACACCCATCTCCGAATGACGTCACTCCGAGCACAGTGAACTTATCTGGAATGAAACAGGGAATCGTATTGTCACTTGTCAACGAAAACCTCGTAACTGCAGCTTAGAACAAGCTGCAGTTACGAGGTTTTCATTGAAAAGCATTGATATGAGGATGATTGGCAGTATATTATCAGAACTAGTATAAGAGAAAAGATTTGAAAGAAGTCGTATGCTTCAAAGTAATCTTTCAAATCGTTTCTAAGCAAAAGTCAAGACATTTTCCAATTACAATTTTGCGCTAATATGCAAATCACAACAAAATTAATAATACATTGACAATACGAAATTAAATGATCCGAATAATTACAAGCACATACGAAATCCAGAAAAATACGAGTTTAGGTTTGGAAAAAGTTACATTTTGGCTCTATAAATGAAATCGAAGAGATATTTGTGATTCTCCGTTGTCTGAAAAAAAGAATACACCAAATAAGTAAAGTACGTAACTTGAAATATCGATCAGTAGCTTACCATCTATTTCACAGACCAGTGGCCCGCCCGAGTCCCCGGCACACGAGTCTGTCCCACCCACTAGATATCCGGCACACGTCATTCTCGGGGTTAGAGAATATTTGTACAGTTTGTTGCACGTGTCGAAGTCAACCAGGGGAACACGTGCAGCCTTCAGATAGGAACTCTTCTGACCTGAAATTGCACGGAATAGTACCTTAATCAGACGTAATTTCCAACAAATCAAACTGGTTTATGTTAAATGCTCATGAGATAGATCTGTCTGATATAATCAGTGTTATAATTATTATGATTGTTTCAAATAACTATGAAGGTGCATCAGCACTTAGCTTGTCTGTAATTTCATTTGGCTATTTCTATTTTAAACATATTTGTGTAAAACACGAAACATTCTTTTTGAATTTCTTTAACCACACTAAGAACACCAAAGCTTGATTTGTTTGTAAATGCAGTTACCCATTCGGTAAGCTTTGGCTATGTCACTTTGGATGCACATCTTATGCAAAGTCTTTTAAAATGAAGTTTGCTGTCTTTTGTGGACCTTTTTGGGTCAAACTAAGCGAAGGCACATGAAACTTGCAGAATAATGTTTTATATCGTACCTCTTTTGTAGACTCCCCATCCAGATATGATACATTTCTGTCCATCCTTATATAAAGTATTTGTTTTGGGTAAGCACGCGGGCTGCACGTGGTCGTTAAACACGATTCCTCGTCCATTGATTGGTCGTATCTTTAACAAGGCGATGTCGTAATCGAAGTCGTAACCTGAAATTGAGAGTGACACAATACATCTAATTATACCGCTTAATAAGCACGATTTTCGT